>JARQOD010008147.1:0-36719 GCA_033576555.1 Oophaga sylvatica
GAAATAAAAGGTGCCTGGACGGAGGGAAATTGAAAGTGTTGAAAATGTTTGAATTGTGAGACATAGGATTTGAGAGAGAAAGTGAGTTCGTTTGCGAAAAGTGATTGGATTGAAAGTGGTGAGTGTTAGGGTTCGATTCCTGCTGCTCACAAGGGGATCTCGAACCCTTCCCACTGCGGTCCTCCCATTCATCTCCACCGCATGGAGCCGCCAGCAGAGACTCGGTCCAAGCGTCTTGCCCATCCCTACTGTGCAGTGACTTTGCTGCCTTTCCTGGATTGCTTTTTTAAAACCAGGGCTGGGCAGACTCCTTTGGGACAAAGTCCTTGTTTTCCCTTCTGAGCATGCCCAAGTGAGATCTCTCATTGGAGATCAGGGGTCACTTTCAGTGCTGCGGGCGGCTCCTTTGGTCCCCAGGAAGGTCATTAGCACAGGTTTGTAACAGTTTCTCATTGGTCCTTGTTCCTGGAAGGTCCTGTACGTTGCTAAAAAGGGTAAATGGTGGCCGCCTTCGCTAAAAACAACCATTGTATGCTACGCCATGTGGCAGTGTATGTTGGATAGGGACCCGGCGAAATAACCACTAGAATACCGACTTAATCGGTGGGATTTGGTATGGTAGCGGTCAGGGTCGGTTCCAGATGCCCTAGATTACCGGCATACCGGTGGGATTTTGATTGCCGTATTCAGGGTCTGCGTTCGACGCCCAGATGCTGGTGACTCCCGCGAGACATTAGCACATGATCACGCTTGTATTACGCTTAGCACTTAACTGTGTACCTGAGAGTCCTTACAGGACACAGTGCTTTTTCTCAGCGGGCCCTGTGACGTAACAGGGTCGCTTTCAATGCTTGTCAGCGCCCTAGCGTGTTTTCTTTGCCACTCAGTTGTGTCTAGTGAGTGCGCACACATCGCCATATAGCGCTGCGGCTCTCCTTCTAGCGGCTCTGTGGAGTAACAGAGTCGCACTCATTGCACAGCGCATACGGCGTTTATGTTGGCGACTCTGCGGGATAACAGAGTTTGCCTCTCGCGCCATTTTTACTAGCAGCAAGCTCCGCTTGCACGGTGGGACCCCGGCTGCGAACGCACCTTTCTACATATATATTTGGTGTGTTCCGCAGACCCTTAACATAAATATTAGCGCCAGGGTCTGGCTAGTAAAATGGCGGATGAACAGCGATTACAGCTGTACATCCAGCAGCGGAGGGTAGTTGGCGGTCTTTGGCGCACAACCTCAGCGTGGATGTTACCGCAGTCGCTGTTCAGGCTGCTAGTGTAGCTGCAGCCAGTTTGTCCTCTGCCACCTTCTGTCCCTACATTGTCCCACCTCCCGTTTTCCAGACAAGATTGCTGGTGACAGCAAGCAATGTCGGGGATTCGTAAGTCAGTGCTCCATACACCTCGAGCTTCTGGCTGCACGTTTCCCCAGGATCGGGCACAAGTGGGTTTGTGATAGCTCTTCTGTCGGGCAGAGCGTTGGAGTGGGCAACGCCGCTGTGGGAGCGCGACGACCGTGTGGTGCAGAGCGCTTCTCGTTTTCTAGAGGCTCTGAAAAGGTTTTTCTAGGACCTCAGGTCACCCACGATGCGGCGCTCAAACTGCTGGCAAGTACCCAGGGTTCGGTTTGGGGTCAGCCATTTTGCTGTCCAATTTCGGGCTCTGGCCTCGGAATTAGAGTGGCCAGATAAAGTCCTCATTCCCGGTGTTCTGGAGAGGACTGGCGGGTCATGTGAAAGACCCTTGGCTACCAGGAGATTCCTGTAACACTGGAGAAGCTTATCGCTATTTCCACCCGCGTCGACCTCCGTTCCACGAGCGAGGCTGGAACGTGTCCCATGTAGGCAGAGGGTCCAGTTGGCTCCTACCTTCACCAACCCATCTGGAGTCGCCTGTTCAGGCGCCCGACCTTCAGGAGGTGCTCCTGCAGGATCTAAATCTCGGGGTCACTCGCCATCCCCGATTTGTTATATTTGCCAGCAGCAGGGACATTTTGCCAACCGATTCCACAGCGGCTGAATAAGCGGTCGCGCCCAGTAACCGTAGGAACAGGGTCACTGGACGCCATGAGTTTTGCCCCTAAAGTGCTCCTCAAGGGGAAAATTACCCACGGTTCTACCACCCTCCCGTCACTGTGGTGGATTCTGGGGCAGAGGGAAATTTTATGTCCATCCTCCTTTTGCTTCTCTGCCACACCAGCCTTTGGTGTTGCTGGCTGAACCAGTGTCGGTTCGGGTGTTGAACGGAGCAATTCGCCCTCACAATCACCCATCAGTCTGTCCCACTCACCTTGTCTATGTCTCCTTCCCATCAGAGAATATATCAATTTTTTATCCTCCCTGATGGTATAGATGAGGTTTTGTTGGGATTACCCTGGCTCCGCCACCACTCTCCCCATATTGAGTGGGCTTCAGGGAGAATTCTGGGTTGGGTGATTTATGTAAAGGCAGATGCATTAGGACAGCGTGCAGGTCAACACCACTGAGATACCCATAGACCTCTATCCTCTTCCCAAGGTCTAATTGGTCTTATGCCGACGTTTTCTCAAAGAGGCTGCGGAGACTCTTCCGCCTCATCGCCCCTATGACTGTCCTATCGACCTCTTGCCTGGAGCTGAGACCTCCTAGAGGAAGGGTCTATCCCCTCTCTCTTCCTGAGACAGAGGCCATGTCCCAATATATTCAGGAAGAACTTGGCAAGGGGATTCATTAGGAAGTCGGTGTCACCAGCGGGAGCGGGGTTTTTTCTTTGGCAGAAGAAGAACGGAGAACTACGTCCGAACATTGATTATAGGGTCTCAAACGCTATCACCGTGAAAATAAGTATCCTTTGCCGCTAATCTCTGAGCTTTTGACAGGCTTCGGGGACAAGGTTATTTACTAACTAGACCTGCGGGGTGCGTATAACCTGATCGCATCCGTGAGGGGGACGAGTGGAAACGGCATTTAACACCCAGGATGGGCATTATGAATATCTGGTAATGCCCTTTTGGGCTCTGTAATGCTCCAGCTGTCTTCCAAGACTTGTAACGACATCTTCCGGGATATGTTGACCACCTCTGTGGTGTCTATCTGGATGAATTCTCATCTTTTCTCCAGTATGGCCTCCCCACCGAGGTTTTCGACTGTCAGTATCCGTTTTCTAGGTAACTTTGTCAATGATTTGCCCTTGTTAAAATGGAGTTTGCCTGTTTTGTGTGCCCTACTCCTGTTCTTTGTTTAAAACCAGGCTCAGGTGCTGGCTTCACTGCTGGAGTATTCTGCTTCCGTTTCCCTGCAACCCAGCGCTTTGTTCCTCACAGATCTTTTGTGTATTTACAGGAAAGTGCATAACCTTATCTTCAGGTGTTTCTCAGCCACAGCAGTTTCTACCCATGGCTCTGGACATTCTCGCATAGGAAGTTGCATGTACGTGTTATCACTAAACTGTTGACTTGGGAATTTAACCCTTGGTTCACCTCCATCTGATAAGAACTGTGTTTCTGAACTGTTGCTGTTTAACCCTTCGTGCATTACCTCTGGTGAGCTGTTGGACTGTTACGGAACCTTACTGACATATGAATTTGTTGTTGGACTTCACTGAATTAAGCCACAACTGAGATTAACTGTTCCTGGACCTCCCTGTGTTTCTGCATACCTGGATCTGACTCTTCACACACCAAGCAGTGTGTAAAATCCAGCCACGTTACCTGTGCATCAGACTTACCTTTGTGGCACATTTGTGTGAGGACTCCGTCGTTAAGAACTTTACCACCCTCGCTATAGAGGTTCAAGGACTTAATATCCGGATTCATATAATGACTTGTGTATATATATATATGGACTCTTTGCATGTCACTACGGGTTTTTTGAATATTTTTTTTGGGGTGTTTTGCTGTTTCACAAATACATTATTTGCATCAAAGAAACCCGTCTCTATTGTTCATTGCCCCACGCTATCAAATCCTCGAGTTCCTACAATAATTACAGGATACTCCAGCCTAAAAAAGAGGTTCTGCTGGGGCAATGAGGGAGACCGGGCAGACAAATTGTTCACCATAGTTAACTCCTTGCAGCAGGAGGTGGCGGCTGCACTCAATCAGATTAGAGACTTGGAGTCTCGGGTTAACCACAATGCACAGGGGTTTGGTCGGGCTCTCCAAGATCTACGTGCTAGGTTAGGAGTCCTGGAGGCCTTACCTACTGAGCCTAACCTCATCCACCAGTAATGCCCAAAATGCCTCCTTTTCCGTTTTAATGGTGACCGAAGTCAATTCCGTGGGTTTGTTAATCAATGTAATTATTTTTTTGATGTACATGCCTCCTACTACCGGTCTGATAGATCTAAGGTTCTATTTATTATAGTTGTTGACATCACGTGCACTGGCTTGGGGCAAATCCTATGGTTGAAAGTCATGATACCCATCTAAATAATTGGACAATTTTCTGGCAGCCATGGCGCAAATGTTCGACGATCCCAACCGCCGTGCTACCGCTGAATCTGCCTTGTTTTTCCTTACGCCAGGGAAACGGTCAGTCATAGAATTGTTACTGAATTTAAAAGGTTAGTGGTGGAAACCCAGTGGGAAAACAATGCTTTATTACCAATCTTTAGAAAAGGTTTGTCAAATGCAATCAAGGATGAGCTAGCTCGTTCAGAGTCTCCACAGGAGTTTGAATTGTTTATACAGCACTGTGTACGTATTGATATCCGTTTAACTGAACGCAGACAAGAAAAATGGGCCGCTGTAAATCGCATTCTAATTACTCTCTTCCTCCAGGGAAACCACAGGCAAAAACCCGCGAGAGGGAGGAGGTGCCTATGCAGGTGGACTCATTTGCAGAGACGTGAGAATAATGAACGCCGCGAACACCATCTCCGTGAGCGCTTATGTTTCTATTGTGGTCAATCGGACCATTTCCTCATCAATTGTCCTAAATGTCCTAGGCGACCCAACAAGGTTTTTGGCGGTAGTAGGGGATTATTGATAACACAGACGCTGAGTCTGAAGTTTCGGAAACCAGTCTACATCTAGATGCGGTTTTTTCCCCCAATACTGATGCCGACTTCCCCTAAAGATCAAGGGGAGAAATATTCCATTGTTCTCTTTCCCATACAGATTCAGTGGGAGGAACAGTGGATATCAAGTTCTGCCATGATAGACTCTGGAGCAGGTGGGAATTTCATGGATTCTTCTTTTGCAAAGGAACATGGTTATAAAGACACAACTAAGAGCTTCACCAATCACTATGGAAAACGGTGGAAGGTTCCCCATTTAGTTTCTGGACCAGTAGAATCGGGAGACAGTGCCTCTGGAGTGTAAGATGGAACCAGACCATCAAGAAACACTTTCATTCATGGTTAATATCTTCTCCTCATTTTCCTGTAATTTTAGGAATTCCCTGGTTACGGTCACAAAATCCAATCATCAATTGGGAAACCAAGGAGATAACCTTTCTCCCGAAGTGCAGTTCTACCATCAGTCCAACTGTAGGGCTCCAGTTACCCAGAACTTGGAAAGGTGATACAGGTACCTACTCTCCCTCTGATTTATCAGAATTCTCAGACATTTGTGATAAAAGGAAGGCAGATCAACTTCCCCCACATAGACCGTATGACTGCCCCATAGAATTGCTTCCTGGGACAGCGATTCCTTCGGCCATGTTTTACCCGTTGGCGGCTCCGGAATTAAATCTTTACGAGAGTATATAGATGAGAATTTAGCCAAGGGGGTTTATCCGACCACTTCTTCACCAGCGGGAGCTCCAATATTCTTTGTAAAGAAGAGGATGGTACTCTAAGACCCTGCATTGACTACCGGGAGTTAAATAAGGTAACCATCGTAACAGGTACCCCCTTGCCCCTATTTCCAGAATTGTTGGAAAGAGTTCGCCAGGCCAAAGTATTTACCAAATTTAGATCTTCGTGGGGCATATAATTTACTCCGTATACGGCCCGGAGACGAATGGAAGACAGCTTTTAGATGCCGGTATGGGACATTTTGAATAATTGGTGATGCCATTCGGACTTGGTAACGCTCCTCTGCTTTTCAACATTTAGCCAACGACATTTTCAGGGATTTATTGGACCAATATGTGGTAATTTACCTTGATGACTCTTAATCTTTTCTGACTCCTTACAGGAAAAATCAGGAACATGTCAAGACCGTACTTAACGTTTGAGAGATAATCATTTGTACATCAAACTCGAAAAGTGTGAGTTCCATTGTTCTGAAATTCAATTTTTAGGCTATGTTTAAACTCGCCCAGGGATTGAATATGGGTCCAGCAAGATCCAGGCAATTTGGACTGGCCGGTACCAGGAAAATTAAGGAGGTACAAACGATTCATTGGCTTTGCTAACTTTTATAGACGGTTTATCCGAAATTTTTCAGAAATTGTCCGTCCCATCACTCTCCTCACCAAGAAGGGAAGAAGTTTGAATGGTCTTCGCAAGCTCGGAAGCCTTTGATCGCCTGAAGGGTTGTTTTACCACGGCTCCAATATTGATGCATCCGGATCCTGCACAGCCTTTTATCGTGGAGGTGGACGCGTCTGACTGTGCATTGGGAGCTATCCTCTCACAACGTACCGGAGACAAGGTTTGCTGCACCCGTGTGCCTTCTTCTCTCGTAGGTTATCTTCTGCAGAACTGAACTATGATGTGGCAGATAAGGAACTTTTGGCAATTATTTCTGCCTTTAAGAATGGAGACACCATTTGCAGGGGGCAACTCAGCAGGTATAGTACTCACGGATCATCGCAATTTGGAATTCCTTAAGTCTGCCAGGTGTCTTTCTCCTCGACAAGCTAGGTGGAGTTTGTTCTTGAACCAGTTTAATTTTATTATTTCGTACCGCCCAGGTTCACGTAATGGGAAAGCTGACGCATTATCCCGAATCCATAACCGTGGATTCCGTGCCTGGGACCCCGTCGAAGACCATCTTGTCGGGGCCAATTTCGTTGGAGTGCCTCGGAACCGGGACTTGTGGCAGGAGATCAAGCTGGCCTATGACGTGACGTATTTCTTGCAGCTCCACCTGACAATGTGAATCTTGTCCTTCGGAATGGTGTGTGGCTTAGAGATCGATGTATTTATGTCCCAGAGGCGTAAAAACTTCGAGTTCTCAAATTGGCCACGACTCTAAATTGGCTTGTCATGGGGGGGTACAGAAGACGCAGGAATTGTTAACTCGTTTTTTTTGGTGGCCTACTGCTTAAAGGGATGTGAATGACTATGTCCGCTCTTGTGAAGTTTGTGCCCGGTACAAGGTTCCTCGCGTTTACCTACGGGTCTCTTAAACCGCTACCTGTACCGTCCGCCCTTGGGGTCTATTTCGTGGACTTTATTGTGGAGTTACCCACCTCTGGTGGTAAAAATACTATTTTTGGTGGTAGTAGATCGTTTAAACGAAAGCTGTCTCATTTCATTCCGTGTGCTGGTCTTCCCTCAGCTACAGAGACAGTAGATCTAGTTATCCAGAACATTTTCCGGCTGCATGGGTACCAGATGACATCATTTCTGACCGGGGAATACAATTTACCTCTAGATTTGGAAAGGATTTTGTTGCTGGCCTCCACATTAATGTTTGCTTGTCTTCTGCATACCATCCTCAGACCAACGGGCAGACCGAACGGACAAAATCAAACCTTGGAGCAATATCTACGCTGTTACTCAGTCATTTGCAGGTCGATTGGCTGAAGCTACTTCCTCTACGGAATTTTCGTACAACAACTCCCAAAGCAGTTCCACGAAGGTAACGCCTTTTTTTGCCCAACCTGGGTTATCATCCAAGTAATTTGCCTAGGTCCCGGTTACGATTTCGGTACCAGCGGTTGAAGACAGAGTGACGGCGTTTGCAACGTAATCTTGAAGTTTTGAAGGACTCCCTGACCACAGCACAGGAGCTTACAAGAAGTCGGCCGATAGATTCCCGGGAAACCACACCTATGTATAAGGTAGGAGACTCAGTTTGGTTGTCCACCAAGAATCTAAAATTGGGTGTTCCTTCGAAGAAACTGGGACAGAAATTCATCGGTCCATTCAAGTCACTGGGATTGTGAGCTCTGTTTCCTGTCGGTTGAAGCTACCACGGACTTTTAAAAGGGACACCCAGTATTTCATGTTTCCTTATTAAAACCATCTCTCCTAACACGTTTCAGGGACGTATCGTACCTCCCCTCCACCATGTTTGTTGAAGGCGAAGAACAATTCGTGGTCAGGATATTGTTAATTCGAGACTTCATAGAAACCGGGTTCAGTAAACTAGTTAGATGGCAAGGTTACTCTCCTGAAAATGATTCTTGGGAACCAGTAAGAACATCAATGCGCCTCTGAAGATTTCTCATTTCATCGGAGATACCCGGACAGGCTGGTCCAGGACCGTCCGGAGGCCCTTTAAGGGGGGAGTAATGTCAGTATTTTCGGGTTTTCTAGGTAACTTGTCAATGATTTTGCCCTTTGTTAAAATGGAGTTTGCTGTTTTGGTGTGCCCTACTTCCGTTCGTTTGTTTAAAAAACCCGGCTCAGGTGGGCTTCACTGCTGGAGTATTCTGCTTCCGTTTCCCTGCAACCCAGCTGCTTGTTCCTCACAGATCTTTTGTGTATTTACCAGGAAAGTCATAACCATATCTTCAGGTGTTCTCAGCCACAGCATTTCTACCCATGGCTCTGGACATTCTCTGCATACGTAAGTTGCACATACTGTGTTATCACTAAACTGGGTTTACTTGGGAATTTAACCCTTGGTTCACTCCATCTGATAAGAACTGTGTTTCTGAACTGTTGCTGTTTAACCCTTCGTGCATTAAACCCCTGGTGAGAGCTGTTGGAACTGTTACTGGAACCTTACTGACTATGAATTTGTTGTTGGGCTTCACTGAATAAGCCACAACTGAGATTTAAATTGTTCCTGGACCTCCCTGTGTTTTTCTGCATACCGGATCTGACTTTCACACACCAGCAGTGTGTAAATCCAGCCACGTTACCTGTGCATCAGACTTACCTTGTGGTCACATTTGTGTGAGGCTCCGTCGTAAGAACTTTACCACCCTCGCTATAGAGGTTCAAGGACTATATATCCGGGTTCATATAACTGGACTTGTGTATAATATATATGGACTCATGCATGTCACTACGGTTGTTTGAATATTGTTTTTGGGTGTTTTGCTGTTTTCACAAATACATTATTTGCATTCAAAGAAACCCGTCTCTGATTGTTCATTTCCCACGCTATCAGAATCCTCGAGTTCCTACAATAGTATTACATCGACCTCTTGCGAGCAAATTCCCTATATCGAAGTTGGAGAAGTGCATGTTTGAGCAGGAGTCTCTAACCTTTTCTGGGCTATATATCTCCACCCAGGATTGGCTATGGATCCTACCAAACTACGGCTGTGATGGATTGGCAAAACCCCACTCCCTCAAGGCGGTGCAGCGCTTTATGGGGTTCATTAACTACTATCGCCAATTCATTCCCCACTTCTCATTTGGTAGCTCCCTTGGTAGCCCTTACCAAGAAGGGAGCTAATCCCAAGTTGTGGTCAAGGAGGTCACCAAGGCGTTCCTCCATCAAGTCGCATTTCGCCAGTGCTCCATCTTACATCGCCCCGATGTCGATAAACCGTTTATCTTAGAGGGGATGCCTCTTCTGTCGGTGCTGGAGCAGTCCTTTTTCAAAAAGGATGTCCAGGGTCGGAAGCATCCCTGCTTCTTCTTTTCCCCAAAACCTTTCACCAGCAGAGAGGAATTATTCCATCGGACAGGGTTACTGGCTAGAGGTTGGCCTTCCTCCGAGTGGCGACATCTTCTGGAGGGGGCTCGCTTTCCCCTTCCAAGTGTTCACAGACCACAAGAACTTGGTTGTATTTGCAGACAGCCCAGCGGCAAATTCCCGTCAGGCCAATGGTCCTTGTTTTTTCTCCCGGTTCCATTTCACCCTCCTTTTCCTCTCCGGTGAGAAGAACATTCGCGCAGATGCTCTATCCCGCTCCGTGGTGTCCTCTGAGGAGGTGGAGGAGGAGCCTCGGCTGATTGTCCCCCGCAGAAAGCCTAAGAACGGTGGCTCCGGTTTCGCTTTGAGTCTGTGCCTCCGGGCAAGACTTTTGTGCCCACCAATTTGCGCCCGGGAAGTACTCTCTTGGGCACATTCGTCCAGGGTGGGGGGGACATTTTGGGACCAAAAGGACTTCTGAGTTGCTGGCGAGGACATACTGGTGGCCGCAGATGGCCCGTGACGTCAGGGAATACGTTCAGGCGTGCGTCTCCTGCCCCAAAAGAATAAGTCCCCCTCGACAACGGCCAGCTGGGTTACTTTTCCTTTACCGGTGGCAGACAGCCTTGGGAGATGGTCGGGAGGGAAATTTTGGGTGGTAGGCTTCCCCCAAGTCTCGGGCTGCACCATCATCTGGGTGATAACCGACCACTTCTCCAAAAGGTGCACTAGTTGCCGTTACCACGGTTTACCGTCTGCACGGGCCTTGGCAGCATTATTCATTAGGCATATTTTCCGCCTACACGGTATGCCAGACAAAATTGTCAGTGATCGAGGCCCCCAGTTTGCGTCACGGTTCGGGGAAAGAGCTGTGTCGTCTACTCAGCATTGAGTTGAATCTCTCCTCTGCATACCATCCCGAGATGAATGGGTTGGTAGAGGGGCCAACCAACCTTGGTCACATACTTGCGACATTTTGTCTCTGCCAGGCAGGATGACTGGGCATCCTTGCTACCGTGGGCTGAGTTCGCTCTAAATAATGCTGTGGCTGACTCCACCGGACAGACCCCCATTCCTCCTGAACTACGGTCAGCATCCGCGGGTACCAGTGCTATGCCCGTGTCTTCCGCCGATTCCAGGGGCAGACTGGGCTGTGGGGCACGGGACATTTGGGACCGACTCAGGATGCCATTCAGGCCTCCAAAGAAGGATGAGTTTCTTCGGCCGATGCCATCGGCCCCGCTCCTACATTTGCTCCGGTGACCTAGTGTGGCTTTCTGCCCAAACATCAGGCTACGGAGAGCCACCAGTTGGCACCTCGCTTTTTGGGCCCCTTTAAAGTTCTTGACATGAACCCTGGTTTACCGCCACCCTTCCGCCTCGCCTTGGATCAACTGACACCCTTTTACGTGTCCCTCTTGAAACCCGTGGCCATTTCCCGGTTTTCCCGAGTCATCTGCCGGGACGTCGGGTTCATCTACCGACGATCATGAGTGAAGCCATTGTTGGGTGCAAGGTGGTACGAGGCAAAAAATTTTATTTGGGGATTGGAGTGGTTATGGGCCTGAGGATAGATCCTGGGAGCCTGCCGAGCATGTTCACGCTCCGCAGCTCATCGCTGCCTTTGAGCGCAGCGAGGCCCCAAAGAAGGGGGGGCCCTAGGAGGGGGGGGGTAATGTTAGGGTTTCGATTTCCCGCTGCGCACAAGGGGAGTCTCAAACCCGTCCCGCTGCGGTCTCCCATTCATCTCCGGCCGCAGTGGAGCCTGCTCAGCAGAGACGTCGGGCCAAGCGGTCTTGCCCACTCCACTACTGTGCAGTGACTTGCTGCTGCCTTTCCTGGATCTGTATTATAGCCAGTGCTGGAGCAGACGTCTTTGGGACAAAGTCCTGTGTTTTCCCTTCTGAGCATGCCCAGAGTGAGATCTCTCATTGGAGATCAGGGTCACATGTTCAGGTGCTGCAGCGGCTCCTATTGGTCCGCCAGGAAGGTCAAGTAGCTACATGTGTTTGTAACAGTTTCTCATTGGTCCTTGTCCTGGAAGGTCCTGTAGCTGTTCTATAAAAGGGTAGCATGGGTGGGCCGCCATGCGCTAATATCAACCATTGTATGCTATGCGCAGTGTGATCTCGGCCTTTTTGGCTGCGATCGTGTGTCGCAGTCAGAGGGTGCGAGTTTTCCTGGAGTGATCCAGGGGCTTTGCTGGCAGCGTGCTGCTGATTTTCTACTGCGGTATTTCGTATCGGCAGTCTGGACTGAGGATGTTCATTAAAAATACGATCCGTGTGTGGTGGGAAAGGGGGTGGGGAAAAACAACCTGGTGTACGTTCGTTCGTGACCTGTTGGAGGGAAAGGCTGGAGCCCATCGTCAGGATATCTACAGCGTTAATGAATTCCGGAGTCAAGGTACATATGATGTAACCTTTGTGAATGAGGGATGCTGTTTGACCGTCTTTGAATGGCTCAGAAGTAATGAAGGTGATCCATGCCTGGAGGGAGTGCGGGTGGAGCCCCTGTTTGGGCTCATGGAAAAAGTGGTGACAGTGACTGTGTACAACCCCTATACAGAAGTAGCACTACTGGAACAGTTCCTGGAGCGGTACTGTGAATACGTGAAGTGAGGAGAGAAGCAGAAAATGTCTTGGGCATTTTCAACTGCAAGTATGTGTTTCGGGTGAAATTGAAGGACCCAGGTTGTTTGGGAGGTTTCACCCACCCACCAGCGAACTTTTCAGTGGCGGGTCATAGGGGCTTCCTGTCATACCCAGGGCAGCCACTATACTGCAGGAGGTGCTTTCAGTTCGGGCACCTGCTAAACATGTGTACAAGGAGTTGGTTTGCCGTAATTGCAAGCAAGAGGGTCATGTGGCGGCTAGGTGTCCGATGCCTCGTGAATGTGACAGGTGTGGCAGTTCAGAGCACCTGTATAGAGACTGCCGTTTGGTGTGCCGAGGAGGTCAATAGAGAGGAGGAGGAAAGAAAGAGACGTGAGGAGGAGCGGAGGCGGGAGGAAGAAAGGAAGAGAGAGGAGGAGGTTAAGAGGCGGGAGGAGAAGAAGCGGAGGGAAAGCGAAGTCGCCGCGCTGCAAAGCGTTGTGAAGGCGCCACCCACTCCTGCCGAGAGACGGAGGGAGAAGCGGCAGGAGGACAAGGAGGCTGAGAGAAGGAAAGAGAAGCAACAGGAGGAAAAGGAGGACAAGGAATTTTGGAAGGCCAAAAGGGCGAGAGGAGCGTTCATGGCCTAAAAAAGAAGTAAAAAAAGAAGTCCCAGTTGCTGAATCATGGTCAGAATGCCTGATGGATTTCAATATATCTGTGGCAGAGGAGGAGGCTGAGGTTTTAGTTCATGAGTCTGATCCGAGAAATATTGGTGCCTTCTCCTCGGAAGAGGACTCAGGAGGGTTAAAGTGTCACAGGGAGGGTGTGGGGAAAACAGAGACATTGAGGTGTGGAAGAAGGAATGGCCCAGAGGAAGACTGGGCATAAAAAGGCACGGTGGAGGAGTATATGGAGGCCAGCGGCTCAGAAGGCTGCTCGGCACAAATGTGGAGGAGGACACTGGCGGTACTGGTTAAGTACGTTTTACTTTTCCAGTAGCCAGGTAGGGTTTTTTTGTGTATGTAACACCCCTTCAGGGCTACCACGGTACGCTGGGTGTTATGGGGGGTCTCACCTCTTTAGGGCGCAGTGCCTCCACCCGAATCTTGATTGGAGCTCTCTCTAGGACTGCAGAAGGACTGTTATCTTCTGCCAGGGACTGATTCGGGAAACCCCTGCCTATAGCTCAGTACACACTCACCCAAAACAGGAGTAAAACTGTTTAACTGGTTTATGGATATGCAGCAGAAATGAAGTGTATTTAAAGAAACAACATGCAATACAGGTAACGGTGCTCTATAAAAATAATATACACATCACCACCTAATTCTTTCCCCAACCCTGCAAATATAACGTAGCAGGGTTCCCCTTTTCTTGTATTAACCCAGTCCAAACGTTGGGGCCCAGTTCCGCGGATGTTGGCGCGCAAATTTATAACCGTTGGTGCACTTAGATGCTCACGAAGGTAAATAGTCGGGGCGTAGTGTACTCACTGTAACGGGCTGGTTGAACCACAAGTCTCGAAAAGGGGCACTCACGGTGCGTCTCCACCGGTGGTAGTTTTCCCTGGACCCCACTGGGGCGGCAGGATTCAGGCCTTTTATAACGGTGGGATGCCGGTAGAACTCTCCGAGTCCTTAATGTTGCTTGCTTCACCTGATGACCGGCTGCGCTCTCTCCAATTCGCAGGTATATCAGAGGGGACGGGAACGCTCCGCTATTTAGAGGAATACAAGTCCACAGCGCTCCATCTTTTACATGAACCATCCGCTCTCTCACTTTCTTTTACTTCCTCTCCAGCTCCCTCCCCCAAGTTCCTCCTCCCTCCTATCCCTCCAAGCTGTGTCATCTGACTGAAACAAGGGTCCATGGGAATTGTAGTCCCCCGCAGCTCAGGGAAAAAACCATTAATGTCTGAAGGTCCCTGTTTAACAGCAGCTGCAAAAACTCTTCTTAGTGTCTGTAAATCCCAGTATACCAGTAGCTGCTCTGACAGTTCCATGTGCAGGTGTTACATTCTCCCCCTGGTGAGTCATTGAAAGTGTCCCATCACGACATGAGGACTCACCACCTGAAACATGAATGGGGGTTAAGGCATCCTGACTAACACCAAATTTACATGCATACAAACCACCTCCTGGACACATGGAAGATACCGAGAAATAAGGCCAAACAGAATTTGAATTTGGGTGTATCAACCTGGGGACCTCAGTGGTATGTCCCATTCTGTCATAAGTCAACATCATGGGTGGCCTAATGTCCCGCTTGGGACGAGTGTGTACCGAGGGGCCCACCTCCTCAGTCCCCGACTCTTGTCTCTCAAGAACGGGCTCCACCAGGTGAATCCTTCATTCAATAAATGTCCCTCTTCTGAACTTTCCTCCAATTGTGGGCGGGGTGCACTCGCCTCCTGACAAATGTCCCTTTTCTTTGTTTCTACTTCAGGGGTCTGGTTTTCAGGGTCTACGCCCATGGGGCATGGGTCCTCGATCCACCTGTAGCTCCATTGACAGTCAGGTCCCCATTCATCCCCAGACTCGCTGTCACATCCTCCTGAGGCAACTCCAGTCTGGGGTGGGTTTTTACACCTTGGACTTCTCCTATTGCACTGAAGAGTTGTATGACCTCCTTGAGTTGGCAATGGGGTAAAGGGATGTTTTTTCCCACAGGCAACAGATGATGTCGATGATAGGTTTTAACAGCTCCACCCCCTTTTTCGGGCTTCACTCTGTAGGCCAGAACACCGGGCAACTTCTCCATCACCACGTAAGGGTCAGGACACCACCGATCAGCAAGCTTGTGCTTCCCAGGAAGGCCCAAAAGCTGAATAAGAACTCTGTCTCCAGGTAGTAAAACTTGTTCTCGAACCCTACAGTCGTAGCGAGTCTTATTGCGCTTCCCTGACCGACCAGAGGCCTGCTCTGCCAATTTGTAAGCTTTTGTCAAATCTTCTTTTAGCTGGGACACATATTTTAAGTAGGTCTTCCCATTAGAACGGTCAATGGATGTCCCAAAACTAATATCCACGGGTAGTCGGGCTTTTCTTCCAAACATGAGGAAATAAGGAGAATATCCAGTTGACTCATTTGTGGTGCAATTGTAGGCATGAACCAACTGGCTCACATGCCTGCTCCAGTGTCCCTTCTTCCTGGGATCTAAAGTGCCTAACATGTTCAGAAGGTACGGTTGAATCTCTCAGGTTGAGGATCCCCTTGGGGGTGATATGGCGTGGTTCTGGATTTCTTGATCCCACAGAGAGCGCATAGCTCCTTGATTAGTCTACTTTCGAATCTCTTCCTTGATCGGTATGGATGCGGGCAGGCAGCCCGTAATGTACAAAGAACTTCTCCCATAATGTTTTTGCCACAGTAATTGCCCTTTGATCTTTAGTGGGTAGGCCTGGGCATATCGGGTGAAATGGTCAGTGACCACTAACACATTACTGACATTGCTTTCATCAGGCTCGATGGAGAGGAAATCAATGCACACTAGTTCAAGTGGGCCATCGCTGGTAATGTTCACAAGGGGGCTGTTCTCAAAGGCAAGGTTTTTCTCAACACACACCGGGAGCATGATTTGCAGTATTCTTCAATATCCGCTTCCATGCGAGGCCAATAGAATCGGTCGGCCACGAGACTCGTAGTCTTTTCGATGCCAAGATGTCCATGGTCATCATGCAGGGACTTCATGACCATCTTCCGAAATCGGGTGGGTAACACCAGCTGCCTGCGGACTCCTCCCTTCTGGCCCCTTGTCTCTCGGTATAGTAGCCCATTTTTTACTACTAGTGACTCTAGCTGCCGAGTCAGCAGGACAGACTCCTCTGTTCTTAATGCATTCTTTTCGGGCCTCCAGCCCCTCTTCACCCACCATCGAACTACCCCCACTGACTGATCCTCCTGCTGCGCCGTCCTGACTTGATTATGAGTCAGTTGAGGGAGAGAGTCTGGGGTTACATTTGTCACTCGACAGTACGACAACGGGAGCGCTTCGCTAGATGCTCCTAAGAATTTAGCACAGCACTGCAGAGTGAGGGCATCAGTTCGATGTCTATGGCACAGAGTCTTCACCTCAGGGGCAGGGACCTCTATCCATCCTCCTTCTTCTTCCTCATTTAAAGGTTCACTAGGCAGGCGAGAGAGTGTGTCTGCATCAATGTTACTGATCCCTGGTCGATATTTTAAGCTGAAATCATACAGAGAGAGTGCGGCAAGCCACCGGTACCCCGTGGCATCCAGTTTTGCTGTGGTTCTCACGTAGGTTAATGGATTGTTGTCGGTATGAACCACGAAGCGTACCCATAGAGGTAGTCATGCAGCATGTCCACTACAGCCCATTTCAGAGCCAAAACTCCAGTTTGTGAGCTGGGTAGTTGCGTTCACTGGGAGTCAATCCTCGACTAATGTAGTAAACGGGACGTAGACAGCCATCATGGTCCTGATAGAGAATCCCTCCTAGTCCGTCGAGAGAAGCATCTATATGTAACACATATGGTTTACTGGCGTCTGCATAGGCCAACACTGGAGTTTGGGTCAAACATGACTTCAGTTTCTTGAATGCCTCGTCGCATAAGGGTGTCCATCTTTCCCCAAAAGGTTCATTAACTCGGAAGTAGTCTCTTTTCCCTGACCTTGAGGGGCGGGCTGTCCCGCCGGAAGGGGGATACCCCTGGGTAAGAGCAGTTAATGGCTTCGCAATCCGAGAGTACTGGGGTACAAATCTTCGGTAGTATCCACAGAATCCTAAAAAGGACCTAAGCTCCCCCAGCTTGGTGGGCTTAGGCCAGTTTACCACAGCCTCCACTTTGGCGGGGTCGGTGGAAATTCCTTCTCTGCTGACTATGTGCCCCACATATTTCACAGTCGTCTGGCAAATCCGGCACTTATCAAGGACAACTTCAACCCAGCCTCCTTCAACCGATCCAGCACCTTGAACAACCGCTGGTTGTGTTCTTCCAGAGTCTTCCCAAAAACAATAAGATCATCGAGATAAACCAAGACCTCACGTAAGTGCATGTCCCCCACTACTTTGTCCATACATCTCTGAAAAGTGGCTGGAGCACCTGTCAGTCCTTGAGGCAGTCTTTGAAACTCGAAGAACCCAATGGGGCAGATAAAAGCGGTCTTCTCTTGATCTTCCTTTGACATGGGTATCTGATAGTAACCACTCCGGAGATCTAACACAGAAAACCATTGGCTCCCTTGCAGGCAATCTAAAGCTTCATCAATTCGGGGCACAGTGTACTGGTCAGGAACCGTACGTTTGTTCAAAGTACGATAATCCACACACATCCGAATAGCTCCATTTTTTTTCCGAGCAATCACAATGGGGGAAGCATATGGGCTACTAGACTCTATGATGACTCCTGTGTCTAACATACCGCGTAGATGCTGCCTAACATCTTCGATATCCGCCGGGGCCAATCTTCGGGATCTCTCTCGGAAAGGCTTTTGATCTTTCAACCGAATGCGATGCTCTACTCCTTGGGCGAGGCCCATGTCCCATTCGCCCAAGGAGAAAGCCGCCCCCGCATCATCATGCCGTCGATGACTAGCCTCCTCTCTTCTCCTTTCAGCTCACTTCCTTCAAAACAAGGGTCAAAGCTTTCAGGCTGCAGTTCCCTCTTCTCCTCCTCCGTCCTCACATAGGCTTCCAGACAGACTGGGTGGATGGATAGGGTCTGCGAGTACTTTTCTCCCCCAGCTTTACGACACCACTGAGCTAACGTACGGAAAATGTTGGCATTTGTTCCCACTATGACAGGTGTGGGTCTCTCATCTGCCTCTGCCTCCGGGCAGATTAGCGCTATAATGGGTACTCTTTATCCACTCCAACAACAGTCTCTGGGAATCGTAGTGTCACGGACACGTATCCTCGGTAGGGATAGCTGTGTTCACTCAGTCCCCACACCACGAGTCCAGACAGCGGTTTCAGAGGCACATTGGATAAATATCTTTTATACCATCCTTCAAAAATGATGGACACTTGAGATCCGCTATCCAGCAATACTGAACAAGATTTACCATTGATATATGCGGGGACATGCGGGGCTGGTCCCACTAACCCTTCAGGCAGTGTTTTCGATGAGGCACTATTGGATGGAGAGGTAGAGTAGGTCTTAGTTGCTGATGGGGGCTCAGTATGGGGTTCTACTGGCCCCCTTTCCCGTTTCCCGACTGCCTCGGAGGGAGGTGGGGAGAATGTGAAGAGTTCTTTGAGCTCCACCTCTTTGGACACTGACGAGCTATATGGCCCGGACTCCCACAGACAAAGCACCCTTCTGGTTTCCTACTTTCCACTCTACACAGGTCATCATTCTCTCTTCCTGAAGCCAGGGTCTGCTTCTCGGCTACCTCTGCAGCACTTTGTAACCGCTGTATTGTCTTGGCCTGAGCACTTAACAATTGAGTAATCTGCTCCCCCTGTTTCTCGATGACTTTCAGCAGTTCCCTCTCTCGGCAGTCGGCTGCTGGCTTCAAGGCAACAGTAGTCACCCGAGGGGAGGTCTTCTCTCTTGCGGCCAAAATAACCTCTTCCTTGCGAACTTCCTTAAGCAACTCATGAAAAGAACCAGGAATCTTCTCTTTATCACAAGACCTCATCCGCTGAGCAATTGGATCATGAGTGAGAGCTCCTCTGAGTACTTGGTCCAGACGACACTGATCAACTTCTTTAGGGCTGACTCCACCTTTAGATACTATTCTATGAACCATCTTATCCAATCGGTATAGATAGTCGGACATCTTCTCATCTGGTTGTTGGTAGGTGGTACGAAGTTTATAGAGTAGATAAGTAGCATCTTCAGGGGATCCAAAAGCATCTTCTAAAGCACTCATATAATCTTGATAAGTTGCTAGTGGCTTGCTCCGCCAAGCAGCCTGCACCACTTCCATAGCAGTACCCTTCAAACTTTCTACTATTCTCTGCTTCTTCACGGCATCAGTGCACTGCCACTCTTCTAAGCACAGTAAAGTGACATCCCTCCAAGTATCATATTCTTCTTCTCCAGCAGGGGTGGGGAGGGCACCCGAGAAGGTTCTTAAACGACGGTAGTTCCCTTCTGGCTGCATCTTTGCAAACTGACTGACTAACTTTTCCATAGCTGTCATAAGCACATCAACAGGGGCCGCTGTCTCTTCAGGACTGGTTCTAAGGGGAGTAGAGGGTGGACGTATACTAGTCTTCCTAGACTGAGTGGTTGATTCCTGTTGCCGGGTCTCAACTTCGGACTCATTAGGCCAAGTGATCTTCCATTGTCGACCATACTCTGGGGACACGGCTATCATGGATGGGAAGTAATCTTTCCTCAAGATCTGCCCGGTTGAGATCAGGGCTATGGGTAACTGTCCCCCCTTTTCCTTTCTGCGGTCGACCACTTCAGGGTGGGCAAGTTCAGTGAGTCGGTTAACTATTTTCAGTATCTCTTCATCAGATGCATCACAGAGCTCACCACTCACTGCAAAGCTTTGTCTAGCTGTAACATCCATCTCTTCACACCACAAATATACTTCTCGCTCTGTTAAAGTCTCCATAGTAAATACTCCTGTGTTAGTTCTGTATCTCAGCAGTGCCTCCACTGTAACACCCCTTCAGGGCTACCACGGTACGCTGGGTGTTATGGGGGGTCTCACCTCTTTAGGGCGCAGTGCCTCCACCCGAATCTTGATTGGAGCTCTCTCTAGGACTGCAGAAGGACTGTTATCTTCTGCCAGGGACTGATTCGGGAAACCCCTGCCTATAGCTCAGTACACACTCACCCAAAACAGGAGTAAAACTGTTTAACTGGTTTATGGATATGCAGCAGAAATGAAGTGTATTTAAAGAAACAACATGCAATACAGGTAACGGTGCTCTATAAAAATAATATACACATCACCACCTAATTCTTTCCCCAACCCTGCAAATATAACGTAGCAGGGTTCCCCTTTTCTTGTATTAACCCAGTCCAAACGTTGGGGCCCAGTTGCCGCGGATGTTGGCGCGCAAATTTATAACCGTTGGTGCACTTAGATGCTCACGAAGGTAAATAGTCGGGGGCGTAGTGTACTCACTGTAACGGGCTGGTTGAACCACAAGTCTCGAAAAGGGGCACTCACGGTGCGTCTCCACCGGTGGTAGTTTTCCCTGGACCCCAACTGGGGGCGGCAGGATTCAGGCCTTTATACGGTGGGAGTGCCGGTAGAACTCTCCGAGTCCTTAATGTTGCTTGCTTCACCTGATGACCGGGCTGCGCTCTCTCCAGATTCGCAGGTATATCAGAGGAACGGGAACGCTCCGCTCTTTAGAGGAATACAAGTCCACAGCGCTCCATCTTTTACATGAACCATCCGCTCTCTCACTTTCTTTTACTTCCTCTCCAGCTCCCTCCCCCAAGTTCCTCCTCCCTCCTATCCCTCCAAGCTGTGTCATCTGACTGAAACAAGGGTCCATGGGAATTGTAGTCCCCGCAGCTCAGGGAAAAAACCATTAATGTCTGAAGGTACCTGTTTAACAGCAGCTGCAAAACTCTTCTTAGTGTCTGTAAATCCCAGTATACCAGTAGCTGCTCTGACAGTTCCATGTGCAGGTGTTACATGTACATAGCTTTGCTCTTTAAGCAAGGGCTATCTGTTTTTTTGTGTGTTTTATGTAATGTGTGTCAAATTATATCTGTTGTTTTTGTATTTTTTTCCTTTTTGGCTTCTTTGGACAAGTGTTTTTTTTAAGCTTTTTGGTTTGTGTTTAGTATGGGTGTTAGAATTATATCTCAAAATGTGAGGGTTTTTAAAAATAAGTTGCGGCGTGCGGCCATTTTTGAGTTTTTTGCAGCGCAAAATGCGGAAATTTTTTGTTTACAGGAGTGTGGGATTGTGGATGGTGTGAAGGGGAGTGAATGGCCTCATGGTGCGTCTGTGTGGTCAGGGAGTGCATGTAATAGAAATGACGGTGTTGGTTTTTTGGTGAAGGGGCGTAATGTGAGTTTGTGTGACTATATGGTGATTGAGGTTGGGAGATGCGTGTTAGCAAATTTTGAGTTTAGAAATATTAGTTTTAGTGTTATTAATGTGTATGCTCCTGTGCAAAAACAGGAGCGGAAAGTTTTATTTGAAAAAATTAATTACGTTTTTTATTCCAGGTAGAGTGCCTGTTGTGATTGTGGGTGATATGAATGTTGATGTGGGAAAGGTGAATGTGGATGTGTCAAGGAAAGAGTTAATGGACATTGTGAGTGATTTTGGTTTGAGGGATATGCAGAGGGAGTGTAAAGTAACTCCATTGTTAAATACATTTTTTTCTGAGAGTGGGAGGGTGGCGTCTAGACTGGACTATTTTTTTGTTTCAAAAAACCTGATTGCTGTTAGTTATGCACAGGAGAGTGTGCCGTTTTCAGATCATGTGTGTATGAAGTGTGAAGTGGATGTGCATACTGAGGAGGTAACTGGGAAAGGTATATGAAAGCTGAATGTGAGTTTACTGGAGGGGGTGGAGGTGAGAGAGGAGTATGAGAGACATTATAAGGAGTGGTGTGAGAGCAGAAGTGAGTTCAGTAATGTGTGTGAATGGTGGGATTGGGTTAAATGGAAAACCAAGGTTTTTTTAAAAAAACTTGGTTACAAGTGTGCAGCTGCTAAGAGAGAAAGGTTTGCTGGTTTGAATGCAAGATTGAGTGTGTTAAGGGTATGCCACACTAAACAACATCGCTAACGGGATTGCTAAAAAACGTCACTATTTAGCGATCCCGTTAGCGATGTTGTTGTGTGCGGCATCTGCCAGCGACGAGCTTCCTGCTGTGATCTCGCTCGTCGCTGGAATCGTTCCGGACCCTATTTTCGTCGCTGGCGCCCCGCTGGTAAGTATCTAATCGCTGAGTGTGGCACCTTTTTTAGCGATTTAGCTGTACTTTTGTACCGCTAAAGTCGTTAAGGAGATCGCTAACCGCAATAGCGTCCTAACGACATCGCTAAAATAGGTAGCTACTAGCGATATAGAAACAATCCCGCTAGCGATCTCATTAGTATGCGACGCTAACGAGATCGCTAGCGGGATTGTGTAGTGTGGCAGTACCTTTATATAAGCTAAGAGAGGGAGGGATGGATGTGAGTGAAGATTTGTTGAGAGTGAAAAAAGAAGTGAACGAGTTTTTGAGAGAGAGGAGGAGGAGTATTGTGTATAGGGCTAAAATAGAGAACTTGGAAAAGAATGAGAAGTGTTCGCGGTTTTTTTTCAAGAAAGTTTTTGGAAAAAGACAGAGCATGAGTGTTTTGAATGGAGTGGATGGAAATGAAGTGAGTGGTGCGGACTTATGTGAGGAAGTGGCAAAGTTTTATGATGATTTGTATGCAGTGAAATGGAGGGATGAAGGTTTGGAGAGTGATGTGCTGAGTGTTTTGGAAAATAGATTGAATGGGACAGAAAGGGAGAGTTTGATGGGGGAGATGACGAGTGAAGAAATATGGAAGGTGGTGTGTAGTATGGCGCTGAATAAAACGCCGGGGGATGATGGTCTCCCGGTGGAATTTTATCGTGTGATGTGGGATGTGATTGGGAAGGATTTTGTGGATGTATGTAAGTATATGTGGGCGAATGCAGAGGTGGCGAATGGTATGCGTGCAGGAGTGGTTGTGCTGTTGCCAAAAAAAGGTGATTTGAAAAATCTAAAAACTGGAGGCCGATCACGTTGCTTAATTGTGATTATAAAATCTATGCGAAGCTTTTGGCAAATAGGATGCGTGATGTGGTAGGGAGTGTGGTGGGTGAGGAGCAGTGTTGTGCGGTGCCTGGAAGGCGGTTACATGAGGTGTGTGTATGCTGAGAGATTGTTTGTGGGATTGTTTGAACCGTAAGAAGGGGGTGTATGTGTTGAGTTTGGATTTTGAGAAGGCGTATGATAGGTTGGCGCATGGTTTTCTGTTTAGAGTGTTGGTGAAGATGGGTTTTCCGGCTGAGTTTGTTGAGAGAGTGAGAAGTTTGTATAAAAATATTTATAGTTGTGTTTTGTTGAATGGGAATGTAGGGAGGAGAGTGAATGTGTTTTCCGGTGTACGGCAGGGGTGCCCATTGTCCCCTGTCGTGTTCATTTGCGCGATTGAGCCATTGTTGTGTATGTTGAGGAAAGATAAGGTGATTCGGGGTGTACAAGTGCCAGGGGCGGGGGGGAGGGAGTGGAAGGTGAATGGCTACATGGATGATGTGTGTGTTTTGTGTGATTCAGAGTGTTCGGTGCGTCGTGTGAAGTTGTTGGTATCCGTTTTTTGTGGAGCGTCTGCGTTTAAAGTGAATTGGAGAAGACTGAATGTAAGATTTTTGGTGGGAGGACTCTGAGCAATGATATTGGGGTGAATGTGGTGAGTGGACCGATAAGGGTGCTGGGTGTGAAATTTTCAGAGAAGTTGGATGGAGAGGAAAGTTGGGTGGATGTGAGAGAGAGAGTGGAGCGCAAGTTAAATTTTTGGAAGATGAGAGATCTGACGTTTTTTGGTAAAATTTTAGTTATTAAGAGTGTGGTGTTACCAATTTTTTTGCATGTTGCGGTGGTTTTTCCACCAGGTTATATGTATGTTAGAAGATTAAATAGGGTTTTGTTTGTATTTTTTTGGCGTTCAAGTATGGAGCGTGCAATGAGAGTGGTTGTGATGAAGAGAATGGATAAGAGGGGGTTAGGATTCCCAAATTTGAATGTTTTTTTTTGGCATGAATATTATGATGTTTGTATTGGGTGTGATTAGGATGGATGGGAAGTGTGCATGTATGTGCAGGTATTTGTTTGGAAGTTTTCTGTTCCGTTTGAAGTGGCGGGAAAGGGATTTAAGGTGCCCAGTGGCTTTTGAGGTGCCTGTGTGGTATGTGTGGGTTTACAAATTTTTGGTGAAGTATGAACTGTGTGATGTGGATGTGAGGTTGTTAGAGAAGAAGAAGGCGGTATATAGGATGATTGAGTGTAGAGAGATGGAATGTGGTATCTATATGGTGAGAGGAAGTGATGTGCAGAAGGTATGGAAGAAGGTACGTATGGATGGTATGACAAATAGACAGAGCGAGATTGTGTGGCAGTCATTGCATGAGGTGTTACCGGTGAGAGACTTCCAGAGAAACCGGGTTTAGTGAGGAGTGAGATGTGTCCGAGGAGGGATGTGGTGGGAGAGAGAGTGTGGTGCATTTGTTTTGGAATTGTCAGTATGCTAGAAATGTGATTTCAGGTTTGGGCCCGTTGTGTAAGGAGTTGTGTGATGTGAATTTTTTGACGTTTGAGTTATTTATGTTTGGATTGGGTATGTGTGGAGAAAAGGAGAGAGTGTTGTGGTTGATGCTTGCATGTATAAAAGAGGTGTTGTGGGATGTGAGGAACGTGTATGTGTTTAAGAGGAAGGAGATTGAGGTTAAAAATTGTTTAAAAATTGTTTTGGGAAAATTGTATTTTTGTTTTGTGTGTGATAAGAGAAGAGTGGGGAGGAGGACGCAGAGGGAATTTGGAAAGTTAAAAAGTGGAAACACCTTGTTAATGTGTCTTAGTTTTATGTTTTTTTTGTGCCTGAAAATAAAGTTTTGGTTTTCCGATGATGATGGGAACAGCTGCTGCATTATGTAAGTGTACACGCTGTTTGGGAGTCGAGTTCCTTATAGTTTTGGTTATCTGACTGTGGAACTTCCCATCTGAGGTAAAAAAAAAAAAAAAAAAAGTCATGTGTATGTGTGGATAGGGACCCGGCTGAAATAAGCCACTAGAATACCGACTTAATCGGTGAGGAGTTTGGTATGGTAGCTGGTCAGGGTCGGTGTCCTAGATGCCCTAGATTACCAGCATAACCGGTGAGGAGTTTTGATTGCCGTATTCAGGGTCTGGCGTTCAGACGCCATAGATTGCGGGTGACTCCCGCGAGGACATTAGCACATGATCACGCTTTATGTACGCTTAGCACTTAAATGTGTACCTGAGAGTCTTACAGGACACAGTGCTTTTTCTCAGCGGCCCTGTGACGTAACAGGGTTCGCTTTCAACGCTTGTCAGCGCCCTAGTGTGTTTTCTTTGCCACTCAGTTGTGTCTAGTGAGTGCGCACACATCGCCATATAGCGCTGCGGCTCTCCTTCTAGCGGCTCTGTGGAGTAACAGAGTTTGCACTCATTGCCACAGCGCATTACGGCGTTTATGTTGGCGACTCTGCGGGATAACAGAGTTTGCCTCTCGCGCCATTTTTACTAGCAGCAAGCTCCGCTTGCACGGTGGACCTCGGGCTGCGAACGCACCTTTCTACATTATATATTTGGTGTGTTCCGCAGACCCTTAACAGTGAGAGACTCTTTGAATGTCATTAAGTGCTAGATGGAGTGGGATCTTCTCCATCTCTGCTCAGCAACCCTGGATGCCCACCTCAGTTCCTTAGTCAAGCTGGTGTGCCAGGGTTGCCTGTTGATTGTGCGAGCTTTGGTATGTGTGAGGGAGGCACCCGATTTGAGAGCTGCAACTACTGTTGTGTTAAATAACGTCGCGGCAGCATCTGCATCGAGTAAGGAACCTATGTCTGCAAGAGGAAGTAGGGACTCATTAAGTGAGTGTAAATCAAGGTGTTTGAGATTTATGTGAGGGTGTGCAAGTTTGTGGAGTGGGGATTGTCCACCAGGAGAGTAGAGGGAAGAGAATGTGAGTAGATTGTGGTCAGACAGAGGGAGGGGTGAGTTATAAAGGTTAGATAGGGAGCAGAGACGGGTGAGTGGCTGCAGAAGACCATTGAGTAAGCCGAATGAGGAAGTGAGAGGTAGAAGCTTAGAAACAGCAGAGAGGGATGTGCCAATGGGGATGTTGAAATCACCCATAATGATACTGGGGATGTCAGTGAAAAAGAAATTAAGAAACCAGGTGGTGAATTGGCCGAAGAAGGTGGTAGCTGGCCCTGGGGGTGTTAAATGATAGCTAGTCGGAGGTTGGAGGGGGAGTAAATGCGCACAGAATGCACCTCAAAAGAAGGGAGAGTTACGGAGGGTGGCTGTGGAATTGGGGTAAACGAGCGGTTATCTGATGGGAGAAAACCAACTCCTCAACCATGGAGGTGAGCCAGGTTTCAGTGATGCCGACGAAGGAAAGTTTGTTAGTGATGAAAAGATCATGGATGTATGAACGTTTGTTGCAGACAGTTCTGTAGAGCATCTGTTAGTGGGACTGGGGAAGCAGGGGCTGGGCGAATGGGTATAAGGTTGGAAAGGTTGCAGAAATTTGTGATAGATCGTGGATGGGAAGCACTATAGCTTTCGGTGTGTCCTCTTCCATGGCCCTATATAACTTGGAAGCTGTGCAGCTATAGGAAGGTAGCATGAGCCCTTAGTGTAGGAGCAGGTCTGAGGAAATGAGCAGAACTTTAAATGGAGCAGTCATGAACTCATCCTGTGCCACTTCTAATCCTGCCCTGTTCTCTATTTTTCATCATCAGCACTAGAAGGATAAACTCTCCATGCATAACCGCAAAAAGAGAAAGAAAACCAGGAGCAAACATAGAAAAGAAGGGTGACATCACCACCCAAGGGGGCCTGGTGCTAAATAACTCAGGTCCTGAAGGACACATGGCGCCTGCCAGAGACTGCCATTAAATAGAGATTACGATGATATCACCCAGAGGGTGAAATGAATGGATGATTTTCTCTCTACCTGGGGATGCGGTATCCAAAGACTCATACAGCCATAGTCATTTAAAGATTAAGTCAGCTATGAACTCAATAATCCATTCCTAATTCCTGTTTATAGGTATTGTCTACTGCCGGCAAGTTGCAAGACATTCAAATTACAGTTCCCTGCATTTAAAGGGGTTGTCAGGTTAAGAAACCCCAATTCAGAATCCCCACTCAATAATTAGAAGGTTGCGAGCCTTTCTGGAGGGCCTGCTACTTCTGTTTAATACCATGACAGTATATTTATTTCAGTGTGCCCTGGGTAATGCTCCATTTGCCTTCTGATGGCGCTGCAGGGGAATTGAATGCTTGCTGCTATTAACAGAGTTGTCCAAGACTTAAACTCCATTGAAATGAATAGGAGCAGAGCTTCAGTACCTGAGAACGGCCACTATTCAGTGTACGGAGCTCAGGCTGTGGTGGTCCAGCTCCAAACACTGCCACTGTGGGGCCAGCCATCAGTTGATGGGTGGAGATGCTGGGTGTCACACTCCTACAGATTTGATGCTGACCTGTGCTGGGGCTCTCGCTGATCCTGAGAATGAAGCGGTTGCAGAGCTGATGTCCTTTTGCTGTTTTTTTCTCTTGCCAGCTCCATTCAGCTGTATGGAGAAGGTCTCCTACATTAGGGTTGCAGACCCGTCTTCTGTCTCTCTCAGGATCGGTGCCAATTCCAGAGATTGGGTCCCTGTTGATCATAAAGTAATGGCATTTCCTAGCAGTCTGCTACCCTTTTATGAGAACATCAAAAAAGAACAAAAGGAAGCTATGTCTAAAATGATATGATACTTTATTGGAATTGAATAAAAAATCTGTATTTTTCAACAAGAAAGGGTATACATAAAATAAGTGCGGACACTAGAAGCAAATGAAAATCCGCACCGTGGTGGTAAAGTGCAGAGTAGGTTACATAAAAGCGCCTATGTAGTATAAAGTATGCAGATAGATAACATATAAGGTATTGTAACATTTCCAGGGGATATAGCTCTAGGATCGCTGTCTGGGTAGACAGAATGGCACGAAAACAGTTCATTCAGACAGCAGTTCTGGTGTAAAACTGGCCGCAACCAGCTTTATTAAAGTCCACAGCAAACAGATTAAAATAAAGCATAAACAGAAAACCTAGGCTTGTCTAGCCACTAATTACACATAGATAGATTGCCCTGTCTATCCGGGTCCCGGCTCTACCAGCCTGACCCAAACAACACATATGATATAGTTACCAGTATGGAGTTTCACAGATACTCCTCCTTGTGTCTGAAGGCACCTTCCATGTCCAGACTTGAGAGAGATCCACTCCTATTCAGCCGCTATTCACACGGATTCGCACTGAGACTACTCCTGTGTCCGGGGTACTTCCTGCACCCAGACTGAGATAGCTCACACTCCTGGAGACACCTTCTGTGCCTGGACCCCTGTCCAGACTGAATGAGCTCCCAGACCGTGTTTGCAGACACCTACTTCTGGTCTCCTAATTAAGACCTGAGTAGTTTCAGGCCTGAGCTGCAAGTGTGTAATGAATGTAAGGTGTAGTGACCTTTCTCTACCACTAGGTCTACAAAGCCACACACCTCCCTTATACCAGTCAGTAAAGTAGCTAGGTGAAATATACACCCCATTCAATACACATACTCTCACTGTCTCACATATCCCCCCCCTCTTCTCCAGACCGGAGGGCTGGTCATCCAGACCGGAGGGCTGGTTAACAATCCAACAGAGACAGTGAACTCTGGACCAGTCATGGCCCTCATCAGCTTCATCTTCACCACTGTCATTTGTATCTTCACCTGAGTCATAGCCAACATCAGCTTTCTCTTCATCTGAAGCATCCGTACTACCCTGTACCCTCCCAGGCCTATGCTCTCTGCGGGCCTCGGGTATCCTGCACGGTTTCATCTTGACCTTAGGGCCGGGCTCAGTTTCGATATAGAGCCTTGCCAGAGAAGTATGACCCGGCACCTCAGAACACTTCTGCTGACTCTTCCTCAGAAACTCACGTACCTCCTGTTCCTGGTGCACTGACCATGTGTCACCAACTATCACAGAAGGTATAGGGGTTTTTTCACTTTTCTCCAGTTCCCCTTGAACCCTCTTTACTTCATTGAGCTTCTCCAGAAGATGCTTATGGCTCTCATCACGCTCCTTCATCACAGTTTGGAGTTTTCTTCGAGAAGCAATCAATTCATCTTGTACCCGTTGGACGTCCTTCATGTCCTCAGCCCCTTCTTCAGGCTCTTCTGGTAGGACATGCTCAGAAGCCCCACCGTCAGTCTTACATTCTACTTCTTCATTCACATCACTATGGTCTCCAATATCTCCATCCATTCCAGCTCTCAAATTCTCCTTGACAGCTGCATCTGTACACTCAGAACCCGCCGGATTCTTCTCTTCCACCATGTTCTGCATCCCATCTGGGCTCCCGTGTGTCTGCAGCGGCAACGGAGTGACACATCGCTTTTCCCATTTGTTGGGACGTGGCTCCGATGTAGACTCCATGAAAGTGCGCTTGAGCTCACCAATGCCAGCTACTGATCCGGACCGTAACCCGTCCACTCCGCTGTCTTCGGCAGAAACAGATTCCTGGACAGAGTCAGTCCCCATATCTTCAGTCTTGTTCCTCACAGCTTCACTTGAAACCTCAGCTTCTGATGAGGCATCTGGCTTGGTGACCACCACTTCCATGGCTTTTTCCACCTCTGCAGCATTACCTTCAGAGTCCTGGGCATGATGCAGCTCCATACCATACACCGACAACTTCTCATCTTCAACAGCATCCACTTGTGCTGTGTTCAGGTTCAGAGTCCTGCCTTTAAAGCTCAGCTCTCCTCCTTTCACCTTAGTCTTCGCCAGGGAACCGGCCAACTGTAAAACATCTTCAGATGCCATCTTCTGTCTGGCTGTAAGGTCAGCATCAGCTTTCTTCTCAGGACTCTCAACCTCCTCTGCTACCATGCCTTCCTCATTTGCACTGGTTGCTTTATTGTCATCAGATGATTCACTATCATTCCCACTATCCCTGTCTGACCTCTTTTTCTCAGCCACATCCGGGTCACTTTCAGGGTTACACACTTCATTTTCATTCACATCCTGCTCACTGTCAGGGTTATACAATTCATTTTCATTCACATCCTGCTTACTGTCAGGGTTATACAATTCATTTTCATTCACATCTTGATCTGGAACCTTAATTAACATGTCATCCACAACATTAACTGCACCATCTGGTCCCTCAAGTATGTGACTATGTGACAACCCCAGCACTATACTTCTATATAGTTCAGGTACTAGGAGCTGACTCACGACCTCTCCCTGGACTTCAGCGTCCCTATACAATAGGTTATTGTTCATGGCAGCATGAGGAAACCTCTCCTCAGAGCCAGGCTCCTGGGAAACCTCATTTAGAACAATCATATTTTCCTGTGCCGTCCTAAGAGAGGGGTCTCGCCACTGCTCACTCTCAAAATTGTCACAGGACACAGGTAAGTCAGGGACACTCGGTTCCCGAGAACCACCATCCTCGTCTCCCAACATCACCTGCAAAGGAACTTCATCACCATCACAGTCATCATTATTATCAACATCATTATCATGACTATGATCAGTATCATCATCACTATCATGATTATCATCACTATCATTATCAGCATCAGCATCATTATCATGGTCATCATCATTATCATGATCATCATCATCATCATCATTATCATTATCATCATCATCATTATCATGGTCATCATCATTATCACATAAGTTTAACGGCCCACTAGCATTGTGTTCCGCCCCTCGGGACTGCGCACCCTCAATAGGAGCTTCATCACACTGTCCATCAGAAACATTTCTCCCCCAGAGATCCTTAGACCGGGGAAAGTCATTACCCAATATGACGGGGTGCACCAGGCTCTTCACTACCCCCACTTCATATGAAACCTCCCCGAGTTTAGGGACCAAGTCCACGGCAGTCTCTGGGTAGACTTTGGTGTCTCCATGGATGCACACCACACTCAGGTGCTTATCAGGGATGTAGTCCCTATCAATCAGGCTGTCACATACGGAAGTCACTGGACTCTCTGAGTCCAAGAGGACCTGTGCTGGGCAGTCATTTACAACCACCGGGGACACCTGTGGTCCAGTCTCTTCGGCTGAGGTGGACACACACACAGGTTCTGCACAGGGAGAGAGGACCTGCCAACATCACGGCACATAGGCTCCCCCTCTAGTGAACAGCCGGCTGCAATTTCACGATATCTCCAACACTGTCCACCACAATCACCCTCCCATATGTCCGCTCGGGCCTGAACCCGCTTATCAGCATACCCCATGTCCCCAACAGCTGGAACGCTCTTACCGGGAGAGTTCAGCGTCTGGGAACTCTGAAGTGACGACCTCTCAGACGGCTGTACCTCAGGAGGACATGCTCGGGTATAGCGGTTCACTATCACCTTTTCAACTCCATAATCAGGTTTGCTGACTGCAGACTCCCAACTGTATCTCCAGTCACGAACTCCCCTGGCACGGGCTGTCACCGCAACACCCAGCTGGGTACGAATCTCCGCTTTCAGCTTGGCATAGTCTTGGCTGTCCTGCTCGCTCAGGTCAGCATAGGCCACCTGGGGCACTCCAATCAGATAGGGTGCGACCATCATGGCCCACTCAGATAGGGGCAGATTCTCCTTCTCTGCCAGTTCCTCAAATCTAGTGAGATATACCTCCACATCATCACGAGGTGTCATCTTTTTCAGGGACCGTCTTACCGCCTTCTTTATAGCGGACAACGCCGGTGCCTTCACAACATTACTTCGGGACGCGGCACCGAAATCCTTTTTTGGTGCTGTCATCTGCTCAACAAATAACCGGTTATTCTCCTGCTGCTGCTGCAGGAATTGCTGCTGGGCCTGCTGCATGCGCTGCTGGTGCTGCAGGCGCTGCTGCTCCATGCTCTGCTGCATGCTTCGCTGGGCCTGGGCCAGGTACTCAATGAGCTCCTTCATACTGCCGGACTCATCTGTCTCAATCACAGCAGTCTTATGTTGCATATTAACTTGCGCCATTTGTTCAAACAGCGCCTTCATGCTGTCATCCATGCTGTCAGACTTCTCTGTCTTAACAACGGCAGTCTTCACTTCAAGACATACACACTCTACAGTCTTTTCCATAGAAAAATTCAGCTCTGCTGTGCAGACACTTTTTTTTTTTTTTTTTCTTTGCAAAGTCTATTAGGGCTACTGTCTCTTTAAGACTGCTCCACAGACTTTTCTTTTGCTGCTGCACATTCCACAGTCATTTTCACAACAAGTTCAGCTTTGCTGTGCATACATTTTCTCTCTGCAGACCCTATCAGGGCCACTGTCTCTCCAAGACTGCTCCAAACAGACGTTTCTGCTGACACACTTTTTTTTTTTTTTTTCCCTCTGCTGCTATTTCAACAGACTTCACCTTTATTGCTGTCTCTAAGGCCTCTTTCACACATCCGGCGGGCGCCTAAACGGCGTCCCCGGCATTTAGCCGCAGCGCCGCATGCGGTATTTTCTCTGAACACCGGATGTGCCGCATCTTGTTTTTTCGCCGCATCCGGTTCACGAATGCGGCAAAAAAACCGCATACGTCTCATCCGGTGTATCCGGTTGGCATACGTTGACGCCGTATTGCGCCGGATCCGGCTTTTAAGCACGCCCATTTTGGGGCCCTTTTTGGGGTTCCAAATATGATTGGCTACTGTAATCCTATATATACACTGCTCCTACATCCCTTCTTTGACAGGTTGTAGAGGAGAAAGTGCAGTTTGGAGAGAAGAGCAAGTAGCAAGTGATTGGCGAACATGGAACCCATTATCGGCAATATCTTCAGGAATCTTGTTGATTTTACTGCGGAGATGAATCGATTGAGGTTTATCGTTCTGGAGAAGGAGCGAAAGTTTGAGGAGCAGCGGCGTCAGCGCCTGCGAAGTCGCCGCCGTATGTGGATCCACCCCATCACGTCACAGAGATTAACTCGTGGTGTCTATTCCACACTGAACATGGAGCTGCGACAAAATCCCGACAAGTTTTTTGCCTATCTGCGGATGAATATAGAAAACTTTGATGATTTGCTGGAGCGTGTTGGAGACAAAATTAAAAAATCGGACACCTACTGTCGGTTCTCAATATCTCCGGCGGAGCGTCTCATGGTGACTATAAGGTAAGCTATATGTATTGGTTCTGTTTGCTTGAGCGCACTTGTAATTTTATCATTAATTGAACATCACAGGCCAACTAGGAAACCACATGAGTAGCCCCAAATCTAGTTATAAAAACAGTCTTTCTCCTAGATATTATTATTTTTGGTATCTCCAATAGTCGTAGCTGAGTTCTGGTATGTAATGCTGCGTTTCTGAAATTATTTGTATTTTCTAATTTGTTTTCAGATTTCTGGCAACTGGCGAAACTCTATCATCGCTCCATTTTCAGTATCGGATTGGAATCTCCACACTATCCGGCATAATAAAGTATACTTGTCGTGCTCTGTGGGATACTTTGGTTGAAGAATTTATTCCAGAGCCAACAACAGAGCGGTGGCTTGAAATAGCGGACCAGTTTCTACTCATCTGCCAGTTCCCCAATTGCCTGGGGGCCGTTGATGGAAAGCACATCCGCATTCAAAAGCCAAAAGGAACTGGATCTGAATTCTTTAACTATAAGAAATATTTCTCTATCGTCCTGATGGCTATTGCAGATGCGCACTACAAGTTTATCGCGGTGGACATTGGGTCTTATGGACGGTCTAATGACTCCCAAGTGTTTAAAATATCTGCTATGGGACGTAAATTGTATGGAAACAGTTTTCAGTTTCCCCCCCCTAGACCACTGCCTCAAACCTCAGGCCCACCAATGCCATTTGTTTGTGTAGGTGATGAGGCATTCCAGCTGTCCCAACACCTATTGAAGCCGTATGCCAGCAGAGAATTGACACATACAAAGCGGGTATTTAACTACCGCCTCACAAGAGCCAGACGGATGGTGGAGTGTGCCTTTGGCATTATGACAGCAAAATGGCGTGTCCTTTTGACTGCAATAAACTTGAAGACCGAGACTGTTGATGATGTAGTGAAAGCGTGCGTGGTCCTCCATAATTTTGTCCTAACCAAGGAACCAATTTCTCTGGAGGACCACAATCAAGAAACAACTTTGCACAACTACACCAACATTACCACTCGCAGTACAGTTGCAGTTTCTAGAATGAGGGACCAGTTTGCTCAATACTTTGTGTCACCGGAAGGTAGTGTTGACTGGCAGGATGACAGAGTGTGATAAATGTATTGTTTATTTTAATAATTTTCTTTACCCACAATAAACCTTTAATAGTTTACTTGTCTACCTTCTTGTGTGTTTTCTACTATAACCTTCTTGCCATTGTTGTGTCCATGGCTGTCACCTTTTGTCCAAAAAAGTGTACATTGTAGGCCATGTTTCCCCAACTGCAGTCCTCAAGGCCCACCAACAGGTCAATTTTTCAGTCTTTACTTTGCATTGCTCAGGTGATAATTGCCTCACCTGTGCAATACAAAGGAAATACTGAAAACAATACCTGTTGTTAGGCCTTGATGACTGGATTTGGTGACACATGGCCTACAATGTACCCTTTTTAGGACAAAAGGTGAAATTGTATTAACAAAAGTATTTCACCATTTGTCCTACAAAAAGTGTACATTATGTTTCCCCTACTCCAGTCCTCAAGGTCCACCAACATGTAAAGTTTTCTGTCTTTCCTTTGTATTGCTCAGGTGATAATTGCCTCACCTGTGCAATACAAAGGAAATACTGAAAACAATACCTGTTGTTAGGCCTTGATGACTGGATTTGGTGACACATGGCCTACAATGTACCCTTTTTAGGACAAAAGGTGAAATTGTATTAACAAAAGTATTTCACCATTTGTCCTACAAAAAGTGTACATTATGTTTCCCCTACTCCAGTCCTCAAGGTCCACCAACATGTAAAGTTTTCTGTCTTTCCTTTGTATTGCTCAGGTGATAATTGCCTCACCTGTGCAATACAAAGGAAATACTGAAAACATGATATGTTTTTGGTGGGCCTGGAGTAGGGGAAAACTGGGGTGTACACATTTTTATTAAAAAAAGAATACACTTTGCATACTACACAACCCGGGACATAACTTTGACAAAAAGGTTACATTTATGAACCTTTTAGCCAAAGTTAGGTGTACCTGTATACCACATTTAAAACTTAACATCCTATAAATAAAAGACAGACAACAATGTTAAACCAATGAACAATTTATTTAAAAAAATATTTTTTAATATAATTGTTATTAAAGTAGGCCTTGTGGCCCAATTCTTCATATTTAAATAACCTTTATATTTTATTAAACTTTATTATTTTTTTAGTAAACTTTATTTTTTTAAATATATTTTTTTGGTTTTCAACTTTATTTTTTTAAATAAATGTGTGTCCTGCTGTGGCGGCTCTGGCTCTGGCTGGGAGGGAGGAGATGGCGATGCCGGTGGTGCTGCCGCCGCCGCTTCAGCCGCTGCTTCCTCCGCCAACAACGCCATTGCTGCAGCTGCAGCAGCTGTTTGATGTTCTCTGCTGTGGAAGAAACAAAAAGGGACAGTCAATATATTTGTATATTTCTTGGCCCTGTCTGAAAGAAAACCAAGCATGTATATTGAAATGGGGGGGGGGGAATGTTTACCTTCTTCTGGCTTCCCTCCTTGCCCGCCTCTCCTCCTCTCGTCTATCTCCAGCCGCCGCCTCCCCCTCTTGTTGACGTCTTCTACTGTTAAAGTAAAAAGGTACTGTAAATTTGAGAATCCTTGTCCATGGCTGAAATAAAAAACAAACATGTCATTTATAGCAAAATGTGTGATGTAATACTTACTTTCTCATTGCTCTCCTCCTAGCTTGGAGGTCCTCTGCTCCCCTCTGCTCGACTTGGGCTTCAGCCGCTGCCGCCCGGTGAAGTCTTCGGCTGTTGAATAAGGACACACAAACGGACAGTGAATATATGGGTATTCCTTTGCCCTGGCTGAAACACAAAAAACAAACATGTAAATTAGAGCAAAATGTGTGCTGTAATACTTACTTTCTGCTTGCTAGCCTCCTAGCTTGGAGTTCCTCTCCTCCCCTCTGCTCAACTTGCGCTTCAGCCGCCGCCGCCGCCGCTCGTTGAATTCTTCTGCTGTTAGGACACAAAAAGGGACAGTGAATAGATGTGGATTCCTTGTCCCTGGCTGAAAGAGAAAAACAAACATTAAATTTGTAGGGACATGGGGGATGACATTTACTTTCTGCTGGCTTGCCTCCTTGCATCCAGGATGTCCTGCGCCCTTTCATCGCCAGCATCAATTCTTCTGCTGTGAAATTAACAGACCAAAAAAAATTTGTTGATATATTTTGATTGTCCCTGTTTTAAAATATAACATTCAAACAACGACATTATTCCGACCACATGCAATCATTTTTTATAGCCATCAACAGTACCAGGGTAAACCGTATCCCTGGCCAAAAAAAAAAAAAAAATATATGATAATAAAAACATGGAAATTTCACATAAGAGCATAATTAGCTAAGGTCAGAGGCAGCCAAAAAAATAACATTGCAACAAAAAGAAAAGTACATCAACATTTGTATACTAAACACAGGAAAATAATAGCAGCATGAGTAGATAAAACCGTGACAAGCCACAAAGAACAAAGATTGCAAACAAAAAAACATTAGCATAGTCAAACAATTCAACAGACCATGAGTAGATAAAACCATGACAGGCTACAAAGAAAAAATATTGCAAACAAAAAAACATT
>JARQOD010008148.1:0-36718 GCA_033576555.1 Oophaga sylvatica
GCGAGAGGCTGAGAGAGCCGAGAGCGGGAGGCTGAGAGAGCCGAGCCGAGCGGAAGCCCAAGCGCAGAGAGCCCATGAGCTGGAGATGGTCCAGCGAGGGGCAATGCCCTCCACAGCTCAGAGCAGTGTGCCCAGCAGCACTCAGAGTCCCAAGCCCCGGCCGGAGCACTTTCCCGTGCTGGAAAGGGACGGAGACTTGGACACTTTTCTGCGGGCCTTTGAGAAAGTCTGCAGACAGTACCGGCTGCCTGCCGACCAATGGGCCAGGTACTTGACCCCCGGGCTAAAGGGCAAAGCTTTGGAGGCGTTCGCTTCCCTCGCGCCAGATCAAGACAGTGACTATGAGGCCATCAAGCAGGCCCTGATCGCCAAGTACCAGCTAACCCCTGAGGTATACCGAAAGAAGTTCCGGAACCTCCAACGTGGCCCACACGACAGTTATAGCGATGTGGTGCAAGGACTCAGGAACCACTTTGACCAGTGGATCCATGGACTGTCAGTTGACACCTATGAGGAGCTGAAAGACCTGATGATCAAAGACCAGTTCCTGCATCTGTGCCCAGCTGAGGTCCGACAGTTCATCCTGGACCGAGAACCAGAGGACGCGGTCACAACAGCCCGGATCGCCGACAGCTATGAGGCCAACCGGAAACCCGAGGTGCGGAAGCCCGTCACCACCCGCTGGGGAGGGGGTAAGCCTGCAACCAACCCCAGTGCCCCTGCCAGTCGTCCCTCTGGAGGCACTATCCCCTTTGCCAGCGCCAGGCCTACATCAGACCCCCGCCAGTGTTTCTCCTGTAAAAGGACTGGTCACATCAGCGCCACCTGTCCGGAGAGGCAGAAGAACCCCCCAGCCAAGGCCTCCGGGCCCAACGCCTCTGTTCTTTTGGTGGGTGGTGTGGTGGGGAGGGTTGATGACAACGTGCAGCCCGTCCGCGTGGGGGCCCGTCTTGCTACAGGCCTCAAGGACACCGGGGCTGAACGAACCCTCATCCGACCCGAACTGGCGGCCCCTGAAGAGTTGATTCCGGGGAAAACCTTAACTGTCACAGGGATTGGGGGCGTCCACTACCCCTTGCCGATAGCCCGAGTTTTCATTGACTGGGGTACCGGGAGCGGGTGAAGGAAGTGGGGGTGTCCGAAAACCTGCCCACTGATGTTTTATTGGGGACTGATCTGGGGAGGATGGTGGCGTACTATGTCCCTGACACCCCTTCCCAATCTGATGATAAGGTTAACGTTAACCATGATGTTGATGTTGATGATGATGGGAAACTGATTGTGTTACCTGCTAATGCTTTGCGAAGTGATGATGCAACTGATAACCTTTCTTTCCCTAGGACTGATGTTGATAGTGATGTATCTGTGCCATCTGAATCTGTTAACCCTTTCTCTGAAGTGGTAGATGTGTCCACAGGTACAGGAGCGTTCAGTCCCGTCGCAGGATTTCCAAGGGGATGCTTACGATCAAGGGACTCAATTTATGTCTCGGCTAATGAAGCTCTCTGCAGCAAAATGCAGTGACGCGTTTTATGGTTCGAGTGCGTATCACCAACAGACCAATGGTTTGTGTGAGCGCTTTATACGGTACCCTCAAACAGTGCTCCGCATGCTGGTTGAGACCCAGGACGCGATTGGGAGCGGTACTCCCCACACCTGCTACTTTGCATACAGAGAAGTCAGCAGGCTTCGGACGGGGTTCTTCCCCCTTCGAGCTCCTGAATGGTAGGCGAGTCCGGGGACCTGGGTTGATAAGAGAAATCCTGGGAAGGATGAGCCAAAACCCCACGGAAGTGTCCATCGTGGATTATGTCATGCGCTTCCGCGACAAGATGCAGACTTGACGCAGTTGGTGCCATGACAACAGGACGCAGGCTTCAGGCTGACAGAGCACTGGTACGACCATGAACGCCCGGGAGCGGACCTACAGGTGGTCAAAAGGGTGTGGGTGTGGGTCCCCGTACCAAAAGGATACGCTTCAGGCCGCTGGGAAGGCTAGTACGTGTGCACAAAGCTCATCCCAGCCACCACGTGGTTTCACGCTTGCCACACTCGGGGTAGGCGCAAGGCTTTCACGTCAACATGATGAAGGCCCATTCACGACACGTGAAGCGGGGGGGTTGGGATGTGGAAGTGGGGGGGGTGGGTGAGGCTAGCGTCTACGGGTCTGCAATCTGCCGAGGGACGGGAGAGGATCCCTCCTGGACATTGCTGGCCCCAGCCTGGCCAATGGGTTTTATCACGACGTGGCAACCCGCTTTGAGGTGCGCATGTCGGATTACCGACAGGTCCATGCCTCGTAGGCCTCTAAAGGGGGGAGGGTGTTGATGATATTGCATGCTTCATGTTCTTGTGCTTGTTGCTAGAACTACAACCCCCATCGTTTGCAAGCACAGGGCAAAGTGCCCCCTCACTCCTTCTCTCTGGCAGCTAACTCGATCTCTTCATCCCTCCCCCCTGAGGAATTTTCCTTTGTCTTAGCAACCCTGCAAAAAGTCCTATAGCTGCCATTTGGAGAATTCATTCTTTTTTGGATAACACGGTGGAGGGCATTCGCTAGAACACGAAAGTGACTGTGTTGAAACCATGCGCCGACGGGCATCGTTCCCGTGGTACTGTAAACCCGTAACTCCAACAGAACCCTGAGAAATGGATTCTCGGAGTGCCCCATGAACTAGCCCACCCAAGTGTGGATAATTGGAACCGTCATTCTAGAGTGAGATCATTGATAGGTCTGCCGTTTATTCTGATAAGGTTCACAGGACGAGTTATGTACCTTATGATATCGCAGAGCTCAACCATAGCTTGCAGCCAGGGGAGGTGGCCAGAGGACCAGCCCTTTTTGTGAGGTCAGAAGCTGGACATATCATAAGTCTTACAGTGATGTTCCTTAGGTTTTTTTCTTTCTGCTGGGATTGTCCTGAGTAAGGAGAGATCTCCCAAAGAAACTATGACGTTGGCTCCTTCCCCCAGCCTGGCTTGCCTGTAATGATCTAACAACCATGTGTGAGTGATTTTCATAGTTAATCCTATTTTATTTTCTAATCTGCTACTGTACCATAACGATATTGTTTCAGCTTGTTACATCTTTTTTATTTATATAAGCACTGCCTGATTTAAGGAATAACCTATAAATTTACTAGTTTGTTTCTCTGGTCTATAAACGATTTGCACCGTGCCTGACGCCTACGCTACTGTTTTGGGGTTGCTACGGATCCTCTTGATAAATTGTTATCATAAAGCCGTTTAGCTGGTTGGCAGCTAAAAGAAAGGGTGTAAAGTGATAATTATTGGGTGACGTGGCAGTGACGCAGCGGGTTATACAGGGTACTGCCTGCTGCAGCCAGGAGTAATTATAATTCCCTCCATCTTACTTGCAGCGTGCAATAGCCAGCACACACTCCAAAGTGACCGTTCTGGCGAATCATTTTCCTAGGTGCAGTTCCATGACTGACCTGGGCCCCCCTGCGGGTTAAGGGGGCGCCCAGAGAGCTGCAAGTTCTAAGTGGGAAGTGGGGATGTTATAAATCCCCTGCAGTTGACGGGGATCGGACGCAGGCAGCCGTCGTGTGTGTGCCCGTTCATCACAGTCATGTACACAGAGTGTTCTATTCCTTTAGAGGTCATTACACACAGAGTGATCTATTTATAGGTCATTAACCACAGAGTGATCTATTTCTATAGAGTCATTACACACAGAGTGAATCTATTTATAGAGTCATTACACACAGAGTGATCTATTCTATAGTCATTACACCAGGTGATCTATTCTATAGAGACATTTCCACACGTGATTATTCTATAGAGTCATTACACACAGAGTGATCTATTCTATAGAGCCATTTCACCCAGAGAGTGATCTATTTCTATTAGAGCCATTACAACAGAGTGATCTTTCTATAGGACATTACCAAGGTGATTATTCTATAGTCATTACACACTGAGTGATCTATTCTATAGAGTCATTAACCAGAGTTGACGATTCTATAGAGTCATTACAAACAGAGTGATCTATCTATAGTTTACCAGTGATCTATTTTTATAGAGTCATTACACCACAGAGTGATCTATTCTATAGTCATTACACACGTGATCTAATAGAGTCATTTACACAGTGATTATTCTATAGAGTCATTACACACAGTGATCTATTCTATAGTCATTAACACAGAGTGTTCTATTCTATAGAGTCATTACACGAGGGATCTATTCTAGAGACATTACACACAGAGTGATCTATTCTATAGGTCTTAAACACAGTGTGATCTATTCTTATAGGTCCATTACACACAGAGGTGACTCTATATTCTATAGAGTCATTACACACAGAGTGATATATTCTATAGATCATTACACCAGAGTGATTATTTATAGAGTCATTACACACAGTGATCTATTCTATAGAGTTATTACACACAGAGCAGGTGATTATTTCTATAGGAGACATTACACACAGGTGATTATTCTATAGAGACATTACACACGAGTGATCTATTCTATAGAGACATTACACACAGAGTGATCTCTTTCTATAGAGACATTAACACAGAGTGATAAATTCTATAGAGTCATTACACTCAGAGTGTTCTATTCTATAGAGACATTACTACCTCTGAGTGATCTATTCTAGAGAGTCATTAACACACAGAGTGATTTCTTCTATAGAGTCATTTTCACACAGAGTGATTTATTCTATAGAGTCATTTACACACAGAGTGATTTATTCTATAATAAGTCATTTACACACAGTGATCTATTATTAGTCATTACACTGAGTGATCTATTCTATAGAGTCCATTACACCAGTAGTGATCTATTCTATAGAGCATTACACACAGAGTGTTCTATTCTATAGAGTCATTACACACAGATGATCTATTCTATAGTCATTACACAGAGTGATCTATTCTATAGAGTCATTACACAGAGTGATCTTTCTATAGAGACATTACACACAGAGTGATCTATTCTATATAGACATTATACACAGAGTGATCTATTCTATAGTCATTACACAGAGTATCTATTCTATAAGCATTACACAGAGTGATCTATTCTATAGAGACATTACACACAATAGTGATCTATTCTATAGAGTCATTACACACAGAGTGATCTATTCTATAGAGTCATTACACACAGAGTGATTTATTCTATAGAGACATTACACACAGAGTGATCTATTCTATAGAGTCATTCCCAACAGAGTGATCTATTCTATAGAGACATTACACACAGAGTGATCTATTCTATATAGACATTATACACAGAGTGATCTATTCTATAGTCATTACACAGAGTGATCTGTTTCACCTGTTTATTAATGTTGATGATTATGACTTACAGCCAATGAAAACCCAAAAGTCATTATCTCAGTAAATTAGAATAATTAACAATAAACACCTGTAAAGGCTCCTTAGCGCTTATAAAGGTCCTTATTCTGTTTCAGTAGCTCCACAATCATGGGGAAGACTGCTTTCTAGTGATGAGCGAACGTGCTCGGTAATGCGCGTTACTCGCCGAGCATCGCTGTACTCGGCGAGCACCGAGCATTTCTGTGTTTGCTCGGTGGGAGTTCTGGTCCCCGCCCTGTATTTTTGGTGCTCTTTAGAGCGCCAGTCAACATGCAGGGATTGTCTGCCACACACTGGAATGTCACAGCCATCTTGGTTGTGGTATTACAGTGATTGGCTGGCCGCACAGCGTCATCGTGTGTATGAGACCTGGCGCCGCCATGCTCGTCACAGTGCTCCGGAATTATCAAGTGTATGGAGAGCTGCTACCGAGATAAGGTCAGATTTGGGGGTTTATCCTTATAAACCCCAAGTGTAGTGTGGGTCTACCATCAAAGAATACAGAAATCCCACTTAATCAACAGTCCTTCTAAGGACTAATTACGGGGTATATAGATTGCAGTGCTGGGTAGGCAGGGAGTGTATGTGGGTATATACATATCAGTGCAAGGCATGCAGGCACTGTATGTGGGTATACAGATCTCAGTAGCAGGCAGGCAGTGTATGTGGCAGACTTCATTGCATACATCAAGAGGGTCCATTCCATTACTGTCTGCTGCTGCTGCTGAATATAACATATATTGACCGTATCTACACTAGGTCTCAGTGTGCAGCAATTTTTTTTTTGCATCCTAATCCTAATTATTTGTTTCCAAAGCAGTCCAGAGCCCCTTTTTTTTCTCTATGTGCTTGATGACACTGCAGAATACAGCCAGATCCTTTTCATAGTGCAGCGTGAAAATCCAGCTATTTTAACCCCTTACTGCCATCGGACGTACTATCCCGTCCATGGTACCTGGGCCCGTATGACCGGGGACGGGATAGTACGTCCAGCCCTTTAATGCGACATTGCGACTTAAGTCGCAATGATCGCATTAAAATTCCGACGCCATCTTACCTCAGGAGAGATGGCGCCGGCATCCCGGGGTCTGTCACCGCCCACCCTCACTCCCGATCGCTGTGATTGGCTGTTCAATTCTGAACAGCCAATCGCAGCCTTTCTCACTGTTTCAGCCAATCCGATGGGCTGAAACAGTGAGATCCCAGGCTAGAATCGAGTACCGATGTACTCGATCCTAGGCCTGGGCATAGAAAGGAGCAGACCCCCCTGGATTGGCGCGATCGCCGATCACATCGATCGCGCCAATCGCAGGGCACAGCCGCGGTGTATCCGCGCTGTGCCCTGCCTGTACCTGCCTGGATCGGTGCAGTAATAGCACCGATCCTAGGCCGGAGCCTAGGACAGGCCCAGTAGGGCCTGCAGCTGCTGATTGGCGCGATCGATGTCATCGACGATCGCGCCAATCACAGGGCACAGCAGCGGTGTGACCGCTCTGTGCCCTGCTTCCTGACCTGCCGGTGACCTGCCTAGGAATCGGAGCAGTGAGCTCCGATTACTAGGCCGGTGCCTAGCAACCGGCAAAACAAGGGTCTCCTCTGATTGGTGGGATCGATGTGATCATCGATCCCACCAATGACAGGTCACAGCAGCGATGTGACCGCTCTGTGACCTGTCTGCAAACTGGATCTGACCTGTCTGACCGTACTGCAGGGGTCCTCACACTTGCTGAGGATTCCTGCAGTGCGGTCACACGCCAGATCTCCTCCTGTGCTGGGCCTTGTGGTGCCACAGTAGCCTGTGATACCACAACTCCTGCTGAAGAAAGAAGAGAGAAGAAAGAAGAGAGAGAGAAGAAAGAAGAGAGAGAAGAAAGAAGAGAGAAGAAAGAAGAGAGACTACAAACGTGAGTTTTTGAGCCCCGATCCCTGCCCGATCCACCCCAATCCCCCATTCCCCCCTCCCCCCTTCCCTTTCCCCCTCTTTTTACCCCCCCTTTGCACACATTTAGCAGCCGCCGAGCGTTGATTGGTGACGCAGTTCACCGATCAACACTCGTGCTCGTTTTTCTTTTGCACCCCCCTCCGTGCGCACTTCCAGCAGCCGCGGAACTTTGATAAGTGACACCAGTCACTTATCAGAGCTCGTTCCTGCAGTTTTTTTTTTTTTTTCACTCCCCTTTCCGCCACTCCTGTGCGCACTTCCAGCAGCCGCGGAACTTTGATAAGTGACACCAGTCACTTATCAGAGCTCGTTCCTGCAGGTTTTTTTTTTTTTTCACCCCACTTTCCGCCACTCCCGTGCGCACATCTAGCAGCCGCGGAACTTTGATAAGTGACACCAGTCACTTATCAGAGCTCGTTCCTGCAGTTTTTTTTTTTTCACACCACTTTCCGCCACTCCCGTGCGCACATCTAGCAGCCGCGGAACTTTGATAAGTGACACCGGTCACTTATCAGAGCTCGTTCCTGCTGTTTTTGTTTTTTTTTTTTCACTCCCCTTTCCGCCACTCCTGTGCGCACTTCCAGCAGCCGCGGAACTTTGATAAGTGACACCAGTCACTTATCAGAGCTCGTTCCTGCAGTTTTTTTTTTTTTCACCCCACTTTCCGCCACTCCCGTGCGCACATCTAGCAGCCGCGGAACTTTGATAAGTGACACCGGTCACTTATCAGAGCTCGTTCCTGCCGTTTTTTTGTTTTTTTTTTCACTCCCCTTTCCGCCACTCCTGTGCGCACATCTAGCAGTCGCGGAACTTTGATAAGTGACACCGGTCACTTATCAGAGCTCGCTCCTGCCGTCTTTTTTTTTTTCACTCCCCTTTCCGCCACTCCTGTGCGCACATCCAGCAGCCGCGGAACTTTGATAAGTGACACCAGTCACTTATCAGAGCTCGTTCCTGCATTTTTTTTTTTCACTCCCCTTTCCGCCACTCCTGTGCGCACATCCAGCAGCCGCGGAACTTTGATAAGTGACACCAGTCACTTATCAGAGTTCGTTCCTGCCGTTTTTTTTTTTTTCACTTCCCTTTCCGCCACTCCTGTGCGCACATCCGGCAGCCGCGGAACTTTGATAAGTGACACCGGTCACTTATCAGAGCTCGTTCCTGCCGTTTTTTTTTTTTTTCACTTCCCTTTCCGCCACTCCTGTGCGCACATCCGGCAGCCGCGGAACTTTGATAAGTGACACCGGTCACTTATCAGAGCTCGTGCCTGCTGGTTTAGACTTTTTTTCACAGGCATTTTTTTCCCTATTCTCTTTCTTTTCTTTTAGCTTTTTCCTTTCAGCATAGTTTGCACCAACCACTATCCCCCCCCCACACACACACACAGTTATAAATAAAGTTCACACAAAGCACCACATTCACAAAAAAAATGTCCCGCTCGTCACGTTCTTCCCAACAGCGCTATTCAGTGGAAGAGGCATACGCTTTACTTGCCTCCGACACTGATAGCGAGGGAGAGGATCCCACATTTCTTTACTTTTCAGATTCTTCATCCTCTTCTTCTTCCTCCTCTTCCTCATCTTCCTCCTCGGGTCCTGCGGAACCGCCACGCAGACGCCCCAGGACAGAAGATGAGGCAGCGCCCACCCCTGAAAATGAACCAGCGCACCCCTCTTCGGACCCCATATGGACCCCGCCCCCCGAAAATTACGAGCCACTGATTCCTGATTTTGTGGCAGAATCAGGAATCAAGTTTGACACCACGGGCCTCAGAAAAATAGACTTTTTCAAAGTCTTTTTCTCTGAGGATTTTATTAACCTCGTGGTGGAGCAAACTAATTTGTACGCTCGGCAATTTTTGGCGCAAAACCCAGTGTCATCATTTTCCAACTGGTCTCCTGTAGACGCAGGTGAAATGATGCAGTTTTGGGGCCTGGTCCTCCATATGGGGATCCTGAAGAAGCCAGAACTTCGGCAATATTGGAGTGTTGATATTTTATACAACACTCCACTGTTCCGAATGGTCATGGCTCGGACGCGTTTTGAGGCCATCCACAAATTCCTGCATTATAATGATAATGCACAGTGTCCCCCACAAAATGACCCCAACTTTGACCGTCTGTTCAAAGTTCGGCCGGTCATCGAACACTTCAGCAAAAAGTTTGCTGAAGTGTACGTGCCCCAAAGGGACATCTGCGTGGATGAGTCCTTGGTTCATTTTAAGGGACGGCTCAGATTCCGCCAGTACCTGCCCAGCAAGAGGGCAAGGTACGGAATTAAACTCTACAAGCTGTGCGAGAGTACCTCAGGGTACACGCACAGCTTTAGAGTTTACGAAGGAAAGGACACCAGGATTGAACCCCTGAGTGTCCCCCCGTCCTGGGAGTGAGTGGGAAAATTGTGTGGGATTTGGTGCACCCACTGCTGGATAAAGGTTATCACCTTTACACCGATAACTTTTATTCCAGCGTCCCACTCTACAAATCCCTCTCTGCGCGAGGTACCGCAGCTTGCGGTACCGTCCGCAAAAATCAGAGAGGCCTCCCGAAGACGCTACTTGGGCAGATGCTCAGAAAGGGTGAGAGCAGAGCCCAATGTAGCGACCACCTGTTGGTGGTCAAGTACAAGGACAAGAGGGATGTCCTTCTCTTGACCACCATACATGGTGATGGCAGCGCCCTCAGCACTGTACGGGGTACCTCTACACAGGTCCGCAAACCGGACTGTGTACTGGGGTACAATAAATACATGGGGGGTGTTGATCTCTCTGATCAACTCCTCCAACCGTACAGTGCTTTGAGAAAGGCCAAGGTGTGGTACAAGAAGCTGTCCGTGCACATCGTCCAAATGGCAATGCTCAACGCTTTCCTGCTGTCACAATGTGCACGCAACAGCGATACGACGTACCTTCAGTTCCAGGAGGTAGTGGTTAAGGCCCTGATGTTTGGCGCTCAGGAAACAGCGGGCCCCAGTACTTCTGGAACTGAAGGTGCTCGTATCATACCAGGTCAGCATTTCCCGGGGGTGGTCCCGCCAACTGGAAGCAAAGGTAAGCCGCAAAAAAGGTGCCGAGTGTGTTACAAAAGGGGAATACGCAAGGACACCACTTACCAATGCGACACCTGCCCCGAAAAACCTGGCCTGTGTATGAAGGATTGTTTCAAATTGTACCACACCTCAATGCACTACTAATTTACTTTACAGGAAAGATTAGTTCCAGAAGGGGGGCACATTTAGAAAAGTTCCTTGGGAGTCTACTTTCCAAAATTATGTCACTTGTGGTTTTTTTTTTACTGTTTAGGCACATCAGGAGCTCTGCAAACGGAACATGACGCCCGCAGACCATTCCATCAGTCTGCATTCCAAAACATCACGACTTCCCTTCTGAGCCCCGACTTGTACCCAAACAGTTTTTTCCCACATATGGGGCACCAGTGTACTCAGGACAAATTGGACAACAATTTTTGGTGTCCAATTTCTCCTCTTACCCTTGGGAAAATAAAAAATTGGGGACTAAAACATCATTTTTGTGAGGATAAAAGTAGGATTTTTTATTTTTACACCTGGGCATTATAAACTTTAGTGAAACACTTGGGGGTTCAAAATGCTAACCACACACCTAGGTAAGTTCCTTAGGGGGTCTAGTTTCGAAAATGTGGTCACTTGTGGGGGTTTCCACTGTTTAGGCACATGAGGCGCTCTGCTAACGGAACATGACGCCCGCAGACCATTCCATCAAAGTCTGCATTCCAAAACGTCACTGCTTCCCTTCTGCGCCCTGCCATGCGCCCAAACAGTGGTTTCCCCCCAACATATGGGGTATCAGTGTACTCAGGACAAATTGGACAACAACTTTTGTGGTCCAATTTCTCCTGTTACCCTTGGGAAAATAAAAAATTGGGGACTAAAACATCATATTTGTGGAAATTTTTTTTTTTTTTTTATTCACGCCAGGGCATTATAAACTTTAGTGAAACACTTGGGGGTTCAAAATGCTCACCACACACCTAGATAAGTTCATTAGGGGGTCTAGTTTCCAAAATGGGGTCACTTGTGGGGGTTTCCACTGTTTAGGCACATGAGGGGCTCTGCTAACGGAACATGACGCCCGCAGACCATTCCATCAAAGTCTGCATTCCAAAACGTCACTGCTTCCCTTCTGCGCCCTGCCATGCGCCCAAACAGTGGTTCCCCCCAACATATGGGGTATCAGCGTACTCAGGACAAATTGGACAACAACTTTTGTGGTCCAAGTTCTCCTGTTACCCTTGGGAAAATAAAAAATTGGGGACTAAAACATCATATTTGTGGAAATTTTTTTTTTTTTTATTCACGCCAGAGCATTATAAACTTTAGTGAAACACTTGGGGTTCAAAGTGCTCACCACACACCTAGATAAGTTCCTTAGGGGGTCTAGTTTCCAAAATGGGGTCACATGTGGGGGGTTTCCACTGTTTAGGCACATCAGGGGCTCTGCTAACGGAACATGACGCCCGCAGACCATTCCATCAAAGTCTGCATTCCAAAACGTCACTGCTTCCCTTCCGAGCCCTGCCGTGTGCCCAAACAGTGTATCCCCCCAACATATGGGGTATCAGCGTACTCAGGACAAATTGGACAACCACTTTTGGGGTCCAATTTCTCCTCTTACCCTTGGGAAAATAAAAAATTGGGACTAAAACATCACTTTTGTGGAAAAAAAAAATATATTTTTTTTTTCACGCCAGGGCATTATAAACGTTAGTGAAACACTTGGGGTTCAAAGTGCTCACCACACACCTAGATAAGTTCCTTAGGGGGTCTAGTTTCCAAAATGGGGTCACATGTGGGGGGTTTCCACTGTTTAGGCACATCAGGGGCCCTCCAAACGCGACATGGCGTCCGTTCGCAATTCCAGCCAATTTTGGTTTGGAAAAGTCAAACGGCGCTCCTTCCCTTTCAAGCCCTGCCGTGCGTCCAAACAGTGGTTCCCCCCCACATATGGGGTATCAGCGTACTCAGGACATGTTGGACAACAACTTTTGTGGTCCAATTTCTCCTCTTACCCTGGGGAAAATAAAAAATTGGGGACTAAAACATCATGCTTGTGGAAAAAATATGATTTTTTTTCTTCACGGCTCTACATTACAAACTTGCGTGAAGCACTTGAGGGTTCAAAGTGCTCACCACACATCTAGATAAGTTCCTTAGGGGGTCTAGTTTCCAAAATGGGGTCACATGTGGGGGGTTTCCACTGTTTAGGCACATCAGGGGCCCTCCAAACGCGACATGGCGTCCGTTCGCAATTCCAGCCAATTTTGGTTTGGAAAAGTCAAACGGCGCTCCTTCCCTTTCAAGCCCTGCCGTGCGCCCAATCAGTGGTTCCCCCCCACATATGGGGTATCAGCGTACTCAGGACATGTTGGACAACAACTATTGGTGTCCAATTTCTCCTCTTACCCTTGGGAAAATAAAAAATTGGGGACTAAAACATCATGCTTGTGGAAAAAATATGATTTTTTTTCTTCACGGCTCTACATTACAAACTTGCGTGAAGCACTTGAGGGTTCAAAGTGCTCACCACACATCTAGATAAGTTCCTTAGGGGGTCTAGTTTCCAAAATGGGGTCACATGTGGGGGGTTTCCACTGTTTAGGCACATCAGGGGCCCTCCAAACGCGACATGGCGTCCGTTCGCAATTCCAGCCAATTTTGGTTTGGAAAAGTCAAACGGCGCTCCTTCCCTTTCAAGCCCTGCCGTGCGCCCAAACAGTGGTTTCCCCCCACATATGGGGTATCAGCGTACTCAGGACATGTTGGACAACAACTTTTGTGGTCTAATTTCTCCTCTTACCCTTGAGAAAATAAAAATTTGGGGACTAAAACATCATGTTTGTGGAAAAAATATGATTTTTTTTCTTCACGGCTCTACATTACAAACTTGCGTGAAGCACTTGAGGGTTCAAAGTGCTCACCACACATCTAGATAAGTTCCTTAGGGGGTCTAGTTTCCAAAATGGGGTCACATGTGGGGGGTTTCCACTGTTTAGGCACATCAGGGGCCCTCCAAACGCGACATGGCGTCCGTTCGCAATTCCAGCCAATTTTGGTTTGGAAAAGTCAAACGGCGCTCCTTCCCTTTCAAGCCCTGCCGTGCGCCCAAACAGTGGTTCCCCCCACATATGGAGTATCAGCTACTCAGGACATGTTGGACAACAACTTTTGTGGTCCAATTTCTCTCTTACCCTTGGAAAATAAAAATTTGGGGACTAAAACATCATGTTTGTGGAAAAAATATGATTTTTTTTCTTCACGGCTCTACATTACAAACTTGCGTGAAGCACTTGAGGGTTACAAAGTGCTCACCACACATCTAGATAAGTTCCTTAGGGGGTCTAGTTTCCAAAATGGGGTCACATGTGGGGGGTTTCCACTGTTTAGGCACATCAGGGGCCCTCCAAACGCGACATGGCGTCCGTTCGCAATTCCAGCCAATTTTGGTTTGGAAAAGTCAAACGGTGCTCCTTCCCTTTCGAGCCCTGCCGTGCGCCCAAACAGTGGTTCCCCCCACATATGGGGTATCAGCGTACTCAGGACATGTTGGACAACAACTTTTGTGGTCCAATTTCTCCTCTTACCCTTGGGAAAATAAAAATTTGGGGACTAAAACATCATGTTTGTGGAAAAAATATGATTTTTTTTCTTCACGGCTCTACATTACAAACTTGCGTGAAGCACTTGAGGGTTCAAAGTGCTCACCACACATCTAGATAAGTTCCTTAGGGGGTCTAGTTTCCAAAATGGGGTCACATGTGGGGGGTTTCCACTGTTTAGGCACATCAGGGGCCCTCCAAACGCGACATGGCGTCCGTTCGCAATTCCAGCCAATTTTGGTTTGGAAAAGTCAAACGGCGCTCCTTCCCTTTCAAGCCCTGCCGTGCGCCCAAACAGTGGTTCCCCCCCACATATGGGGTATCAGCGTACTCAGGACATGTTGGACAACAACTTTTGTGGTCCAATTTCTCCTCTTACCCTTGGGAAAATAAAAATTTGGGGACTAAAACATCATGTTTGTGGAAAAAATATGATTTTTTTTCTTCACGGCTCTACATTACAAACTTGCGTGAAGCACTTGAGGGTTCAAAGTGCTCACCACACATCTAGATAAGTTCCTTAGGGGGTCTAGTTTCCAAAATGGGGTCACATGTGGGGGGTTTCCACTGTTTAGGCACATCAGGGCCCTCCAAACGCGACATGTCGTCCGTTCGCAATTCCAGCCAATTTTGGTTTGGAAAAGTCAAACGGCGCTCCTTCCCTTTCAAGCCCTGCCGTGCGCCCAAACAGTGGTTCCCCCCCACATATGGGGTATCAGCGTACTCAGGACATGTTGGACAACAACTTTTGTGGTCCAATTTCTCTCTTACCCTTGGGAAAATAAAAATTTGGGGACTAAAACATCATGTTTGTGGAAAAAATATGATTTTTTTTCTTCACGGCTCTACATTACAAACTTGCGTGAAGCACTTGAGGGTTCAAAGTGCTCACCACACATCTAGATAAGTTCCTTAGGGGTCTAGTTTCCAAAATGGGGTCACATGTGGGGGGTTTCCACTGTTTAGGCACATCAGGGGCCCTCCAACACGACATGGCGTCCGTTCGCAATTCCAGCCAATTTTGGTTTGGAAAAGTCAAACGGCGCTCCTTCCCTTTCAAGCCCTGCCGTGCGCCCAAACAGTGGTTCCCCCCCACATATGGGGTATCAGCGTACTCAGGAAAGTTGGACAACAACTTTTGTGGTTCCAATTTCTCCTCTTACCCTTGGGAAAATAAAAATTTGGGGACTAAAACATCATGCTTGTGGAAAAAATATGATTTTTTTTCTTCACGGCTCTACATTACAAACTTGCGTGAAGCACTTGAGGGTTCAAACTACTCACCACACATCTAGATAAGTTCCTTAGGGGTATAGTTTCCAAAATGGGGTCACTGTGGGGGGTTTCCACTGTTTAGGCACATCGGGGCCTCTCCAAACGCGACATGGCGTCCGTTCTCAATTCCAGCCAATTTTGGTTTGGAAAAGTCAAACGCGCTCCTTCCATTCGAGCTCTGCCGTGTGCCCAAACAGTAGTTTTCCCTCACATATGGGGTATCGGCGTACTCAGGAGAAATTGCACAACAACTTTATCAGTCCTTTTTCTCCTTTTTCCCTTGGAAAATAAAAAAATGTTTGTAAAAGATCATTTTGTGACTAAAAAGTAAAATGTTATTTTTTCCTTCATGTTGCTTCAGCTCCTGTGAAGCACTGAAGGGTTAATAAGCTTCTTGAATGTGTTTGAGTACCTTGAGGGGTGCAGTTTTTAGAATGGTGTCACATTTTGGGTATTTTTGCCATATAGACCCCTCAAAGTGACTTCAAATTGAGGTGGTCCGAAAAAAATGGCTTTGTAAATTTTGTTGTAAAAATGAGAATCGCTGGTCAACTTTAACCCTTATAATTTCCTAACAAAAAAAAATTTTGTTTCCAAATTGTGCTGAGTAAAGTAGACATGTGGGAAATGTTATTTCTTAACTATTTTGTGTGACATATTTCTCTGTTTTAAGGGAATAAAAATTCAAAGTTTGAAAATTGCAAAATTTTCAAAATTTTTGCCATATTTGCATTTTTTTCATAAATAAATGCAAGTTATATGGAAGAAATTTTACCACTAACATGAAGTACAATATGTCACGAGAAAACATTCTCAGAATCGCGAAGATCCGTTGAAGCGTTCCAGAGTTATAACCTCATAAAGAGACAGTGGTCAGAATTGTAAAAATTGGCCCGGTCATTAACGTGCAAACCACCCTTGGGGGTGAAGGGGTTAAACGGGTCTACCCGTCCCAGGCATGACATCGGAGTGCGCAGATTAATCTGCCATTTTTTGTGGTACTGTAGAATTTTTTTTGGAGTGTCTTATACAATAATGGGTTTTGTCCGCCACACGGATTGCATATCATTGTTCTCAAAATTTTGCCATTTCAGGCCTCCATAGAATTTTTTTTGTTGTGTCATAGCCTACTTATATACACAGATTTGCTAGGCAAAAAAAAAAATACAAGGTAGATATTTGAAAGTGGGCTACCTCCGTCAGATGCCTAATCTATCTGTGGGCTACAAATTGTGGCATTTCAGGCCTACATTCATCTTTTTTTGCTGAGTCTTAGGCTTTGTGCACACGTTCAGGAATCTTTGCAGAAATTTCCTGAGAAAAAATTGACTTTTTCCCAGGAAATCCGCATGCGTTTTTATCGCGGTTTTTGTGCGTTTTTACCACGATTTTTTCCTGAACATTCTAGGTCAATAATATAGCGGGAAATACGCAAATTTACAGCAAAAATAATGAACATACTGCGTTTTTTTACTGCAATGCGTTTTTTGCGCGGAAAAAAACGCACCATGTGCACAAAAATTGCAGAATGCATTTTAATCATAGGATGCTTACTACATGCGCTTTTTAAGCATTTTTGCCGCTGAAAATCGTGAAAAAAAAACACAAAAAATCCTGAACGTGTGCACATAGCCTTACACTAGTTCTATAGACTATTTTGGTGTAAAAAATTTAAAAAACCAGGCCACATATTGAACAGTGTGGTACCTCCGTCAGACGCCTCATCTATCTGCGGGCTACAAATTGTAGCATTTCAGGCCTCCACTCCACAGTTTTTGCTGAGCCTTACCCTAGGTATTGACACCAGTTTGCTAAAAAAAAAAAAGTACAGTCCAGATATTTTAAAGTACGTTTTTCCCGCACACGGATCACATCTAAGTTTGCTCCCAATTCAGCCTTTTGTAATGAACGTGGAAATTATTATACTCCATTTAAAATGGGCAAGGGGCGTGTGGCACGGGACGGGGAACTGGACGTGATGGTGCAGGCAGAGGCCGTGGGCAAGCTGAAATTGTGCCACAACAAACACCCACATCTTCTCGCAAGAAATTCCTGTCTGAATTCATAGGGGACGGCAGAACAGCACTCTTGAAACCAGAGCAGTGTGAAAAGTTAAATGGTTGATGCTTCCACTCACTTTGCTACCAGCACCCAGTCTTCCACACTTTCAAGTCTCAAACAACAATTCCCAAAGGAAAAAAGATGTACTAGTCCATATTTTCAAAATTACTAAAGTCTTTATTGAATACACAATAAACTACGATTGACACACGTGTTCAAGTATTTACAACTATAAAAAATGCTGTCGTGAAGGCACAACAACCCCTCAGTCTCCACCACCAGATTACACATATAGCTATTTAGTAACATGTAAAAAAGTCCAAAATGACACACATCATATATTGCACTATTCCCTACAAATTAGCATAGCCTATAACATCATATCTCTCATATCATAATAATTAATTATACATAGGTTAGAACATTTATATATCATGGTGCAAAATACTTAGCTACATGCACTATTCTTAATAGCATCTCTCAGCCAATGGCCATCCCACCAACATACTGTGACGTCCGCCCACTGCAGGTCTGAACTGCAGGTAAGACAGCACCCCGAGAAACTGCGAGACCCTTTACCCCTATACAGGGATCTGGAATTATAGCGAAGCCCAGGGGGTAGCTGCCTATGAGAGCAGTGGACCGGAGTAGGAAGGACGCTAGGAAGGGAATAAAAAGCGAGATCAAATGCGTAGTCAGAAGTCCAAGGGTCAAAACCAGTAGGGCAGCAAAAGGTACAAAATCGGCAGGCAGTAGAAGAGTCAGAAATCCAGGCAAAGGTCAGAAATACAATAGCAAAACAAACTAGCACACTGGGGAAACCAAGACTATATCTGGCGGCCTGCAAGCCAGGCTCCAAGGCATTTGAAGGGCATGGCTACCTCTCACAGGCTCACAGTCTGATGACCTCATCTGGACCGCCCCAGAACCAGGCCAGATGGTGATGCATGACTGACACCAACCACTTACAAGAAGAAAAGGTAGCACACTGTAGCGCTATAGCTTGCAAACACGAAATATGAAAAATATGAAAAATGAATTACATCATTACCTTAGAAATATGAAAAATTGAGAAGTCTTAGCGCATAAGATGGCCAAATTATGTCAGCCTGATAGCCACGTCAAGGCTCTTCTCGTATATCAGGTCCCTAACTAATGCCTATCCTCGCTTTAGAAAAGTCTGTCTGCATGGGAACCTATGAATCCTCTTTTCAGACTAAAATCTACATCTCTGTGGAGGGGTGATGAACCTGTTGTAATTAAAAAGCCTGTGACCACCAGGTGGAGTGCTCAGGCAGAAGGTAAATGAATACATATCAAAAAACTGACCGGCACATCCAAACTTAGATTCAGTGTGAACAGGTGCTAAACCTAGAGTCACCAACTCATATACATACAAGAAGAAAAGGTAGCACACTGTAGCGCTATAGCTTGCAAACACGAAATATGAAAAATATGAAAAATGAATTACATCATTACCTTAGAAATATGAAAATTGAGAAGTCTTAGCGCATAAGATGGCCAAATTATGTGAGCCTGATAGCCACGTCAAGGCTCTTCTCGTATATCAGGTCCCTAACTAATGCCTATCCTCGCTTTAGAAAAGTCTGTCTGCATGGGAACCTATGAATCCTCTTTTCAGACTAAAATCTACATCTCTGTGGAGGGGTGATGAACCTGCTGTAATTAAAAGGCCTGTGACCACCAGGTGGAGTGTTAGGGACCTGATATACGAGAAGAGCCTTGACGTGGCTATCAGGCTCACATAATTTGGCCATCTTATGCGCTAAGACTTCTCAATTTTTCATATTTCTAAGGTAATGATGTAATTCATTTTTCATATTTTTCATATTTCGTGTTTGCAAGCTATAGCGCTACAGTGTGCTACCTTTTCTTCTTGTATGTATATGAGTTGGTGACTCTAGGTTTAGCACCTGTTCACACTGAATCTAAGTTTGGATGTACCGGTCAGTTTTTTGATATGACACCAACCACTTCACCTCTGACAGAAGAGCGAAGCCTACGCCCACCAGACGCCTGCGCAGAGACCCCTTCTCTGTCACCAACATCACCCACAGGAGAAACATGGCGATGCGCAGCAACAGAGGCCGGCGTCAAAGGAGCGGAACCATATGAGGATACCGCACTCCTATCACCGGCACCACCAGCCGAAGGAGTCCGGTGCCTCCCAGCGGCCGAGGCAGGAACACCAGCCACTGAATCCAACGGCGACGTGACACATACAGGGCAGTCCCCTAAATTCATGATGATACATATGTATTGCATATATTATATTGCATAAATATCCCTGCCAACTGAATACCTTATACTTGATTACCTAGTGGGAATATATAACCATATCGTTAGCTCCTAAATATCTTTTGCATATCAGAGCACAGATTGTCTACATATCCTATGGTAGTACTGCCAATGTGAGGTGGTCATCTATAGTCATTGTATACTCACTATTCTCATGCCAAGTGCACAGCAGGCGGTGTAGAGTCAGGGAGTGCGTGCCTGCCCCAACGCACGTTTAGGTCCAGCCTTCGTCAATCTGTGCTCTGATATGCAAAAGATATTTAGGAGCCAACGATATGGTTATATATTCCCACTAGGTAATCAAGTATAATGTATTCAGTTGGCAGGGATATTTATGCAATATAATATATGCAATACATATGTATCATCATGAATTTAGGGGACTGCCCTGTATGTTGGTGGGATGGCCATTGGCTGTGAGATGCTATTAAGAATAGTGCATGTAGCTAAGTATTTTGCACCATGATATATAAATGTTCTAACCTATGTATAATTAATTATTATGATATGAGAGATATGATGTTATAGGCTATGCTAATTTGTAGGGAATAGTGCAATATATGATGTGTGTCATTTTGGACTTTTTTACATGTTACTAAATAGCTATATGTGTAATTTGGTGGTGTAGACTAAGGGGTTGTTGTGCCTTCACGACAGCATTTTTTATAGTTGTAAATCGTAGTTTATTGTGTATTTAATAAAGACTTTAGTATTTTTTTTCCTTTGGGAATTGTTGTTTATGTTCTGTTGATGTGTCCTTGTTGAACAAGTCACCACAATGGTGTAATCTAGGGAAGGTTGCTATAATATCCCTTAATATGTGGTTTTATGTGTTGTTGTCAATACTACGGTCAAGTCTGAGTAGCCTTGAGTCTGGACTGCATATTCCTCACCCTGATCCTCCTTCCTCCTCCCATGCCGAGTGCCCGGAGACAACTGATCCCACACTTTGACACTCCGAAGAGCTGTTCACTTTTCCATTTATATATTCAGTCCTCTCAAACGAAGCGGGGCAAACTGAGATTGCATGTAGCGATGCCCAAATATTGGAGCAGCCACGTTCACACTAAGGCGACGGTGGAAACATGTCACGAGGTGAACGATGAGGTAACACAATTGCCAGAAAGTCAGGAGGAGGACCAGGGTGCGGAAGAGGAGGTGGTGGATGATACAGTAACTGACCCAACCTGGCAGGAGGATATGCAGAGCGAGGACAGCAGCACACGGGGAGGGAGGCGTAGCACCACAACAGGCAGGAAGAAGCACTGTTGTGGCCGCAGACAGAAGGCAGGCAACCGTTCCTCGCAACACCAACACGACGGAAGTTGCCAGTACAAGAGTTAGGTCTTCCCGATTCTGGTTGTTTTTTAAAGACTCTGCCGATAACCCCAAACAGGCCACTTGCACCACCTGCCATGCCCGCATCAGCAGGGGTAGCAAAACTACCAGCCTGACCACCACCAGCATGATCAGTCACATGGCAGCAAAGCACCCAACTTTGTGGGCCGAACCCGAGGGTCCAGGAACACTGTCTGCGGGTGACACCACAGCTTCTTCCGCTGTGGTGCGTGGAAGACAATCCCCTGTCCATGGTGCCTGTGAAGATGCCTCCTGCCCTGCACCTGTCGTTGCACACACTCAACTAGCACCATCAACAAGCACGTCCACGTCCTTGTCCCAGCGCAGCCTTCAGTTGTCCATATCCCAGTCATTGGAACGCAAGTGGAAATACCCAGTCAGCGCCCCACAGGCCACAGTACTAAATTCACACATTTCTCGTCTGCTTGCGCTCAAACTGTTGCCTTTTAGGCTCATGGAGACGGAAGCTTTCCGCAACCTGATGGTGGCGGCCGTCCCAAAGTACTCTGTCCCCAGCTGCCACTATTTCTCCCGGTGTGCCGATCCGGCATTACACAAGCACGTGTCCCACAACATTACCCGTGCCCTCAACAATGCAGTTACTTGGAAAGTACACCTAACCATGGACAAGTGCTTCTGGGCAGGAACAGTACATCTCTCTGAAGGCACACTGGGTTAACATAGTGGAAGTCAAGACCCAGTCGGACCTTGGGATGGAACACATGCTCCCGATGCTGATGATTGCAGGCCCTAGGTCAATCAGGATTGCCCCCAGTCCACAGCTCCTGCACGTCACCCTCCTCCTCTTCAGCCTGCATCTCCGAAATGACCACATCAGTCACCAGCTGGAAGCACTGCAGAACTGCCTCAGCCAAGCGGCAACAGCCCATGCTGAAGATAATATGCTTAGGTGACAAACCGCACAATGCTGAAGAGTTGTGGACAGCTCTGAAAGAGAAGGCAGATCTGTGGCTGACACCGGTGTGATCCCACCGCTGCCGCCAATATGTCATGAACTGGGGGTGTTTGGTTGCCCCCAGTTCCTTTTTCAGGGGAATTTATGATTCCAGTTCCGGTTTTGGAACTTGCAGCTCTCTGGCGCCCCTCTTACCCTCAGGTCAGTCAGAGAACTGCACTGAAAATAAGTAGTCGCCAGACGGGCCGCCTGGATGTGAACTGGCTATTAGGCACTCTGCAGTGAGGGCGATAACCTATTCCCGTCCAAGACGGGATATACACTTATCAAACCCCATCTGTCACTGCCAGATACCCAAGAACAAACTTCACCGCCACCATCTCCTGGTTCTATTAATATCGGGTCAGGAGCCAACCCCAATCAGTAGCTTTGGCTTAATTTAGCATGGAGGTCGTGAAGATATGTTTATAGAGCAAGGGGAATCACAGCTAGTAATTATATATTTTACTCCAAAAAGTAGGCAGTGTTTACAAAAGTATACAAGATATTATAAAGGGATACAAATAAAATATGTGGAAAGCAATTACAAAATAAAAAGGATGAAAGGTGAAAAACTTAGTTATCTCATATCATAGTTGCCATGTGGTTTGGGGGAGGGGTTCCCAAGGACCAGGATTCAGTCCACAGCAGGGATGGTATATGCTGTCCTCCTCCAAACATTGAACACCATGCAAAATGGCGGTCCCTGTTTTATAGTTGGTCCCTAAACTAAGGAATTCCCCCTGGGCTGACCCTACTGGGGGGTTGGGGAACTCCCCTTTCTGAACAATTATAAAATACTCTATTACCCATATCTCTTAGGGTGAACCTCGTAGAAGAAAAACAAAATTATCATTATGCTCAGCATGACATGGGGGTTCATTTAAGTATAAGCATGAAGTGGCCACATGACCTGCTTACAGAGAAATCCATTCCTCGGATTCTGCTGGTTCTGGATCCTAGAGATTTCACTGGGGTGTAGGTCTACTGATGGTCATGCAAATATGTAACTTTCATATCTTTATCACTAATTGGGGTCACTATATTTGATCTTAAAGGAACACTGTTCCAGGACAAAGAAATCGACGGCTTGCCATGTGCTTTCAGAGCTGCCAAATCTGTTTTTCAGCTGTTCATAAAGCTATTAATTGGGGGGGAAGCTGCTAGCAAATTAGTATCACGTTACACAGAGTGTGTAGTGAGAAGGAGCTGGGAGGGGGGTCAAAAAGCCCACAGCGTGTGTCTGCGGAGAGTGTCAGTGAAGCCATGGATTGTTCTAGAAATTTGTGATGATAAAGAAAACCAAACATCTTATTTATATTATCGTGACACGTATCTCTCCATAACATGGTAGATCAGGGTCATGTACACATATATAGTATAACTATCCAAAATGGAGTTAACAGAACTTAACAATAAAATAGAGTACAAAAGTCACTTAGTCAAATAACAGCAGAGTTGCAATCAAATAACACTAGGGCACATGTACACAGTGTCCAAGTGGCAAGATAAAAGTCAGCTCTGACAGTACACGGGATACTTATATTATACATATGGAACATATAGTGTCATATGAACATTATAAACACAGGGTATTATTACCTTGAAGAAGAACCCGGGGGACCCACCACACCCGACGCGTGTTTCGCCATGAAATGCTTCGTCCAGTGGTGGTTGGCTACTGGCCAGTTGGGGTATTTATATAACAATAAACCAATAGGCATAGAACCATTAATTACATATGCCCTATTCACCTGTTGAAAAACGCTACTCAACAATTCAGTTGCCGCCATCATCATGGTGACGCAGTATTGCCAGCGTAGCCATAGTGATGCGCATAACTAACACAAGGCACGGCATCACCTGATACAGGAAGCAGCTGCCGAAGATGAAGATGGCGTGGTGCGCAACTTCCGGAATATCATGTGACTCGGTACTAAGGTGACGGTGATATACATCCGGGTAAGAGGAGGTGAAGAATTAGTGTATACTACCAGTGTATTGCGTGACTCGTTGCTAAGGTGACAGTAATATACATCCAAGTAAGCGAAGGAGGCAAGTTTGCGCGCAGTGACGTGACTGGTGAAGAAAATCAATTAGGCAATTGATATGGATAAAATCCTATTAATCAATGAAAAACAAAAAACAACATTAATAAATAAGCAATAAATAGGACAAACGAACAATATTAGCAATCATGAAATATAAGGTGTATAAAGTTCATATTATAAAATATCTCATTAATAAACCAGTGGGTAAAAAGTGACAAATATATATACATCCACTAATACATTCAAATAAATGCAAATATATAGGGAATATGTACACAACCCACATTTCCAAAGCTAATGGTACAAGAAATATAAAGTGCACAATGGTGATAAACTAAACACATTTCATAAAGTGCATATCATAAAAAAACCTCAAAAAAATATATATAGGGAAAAATAGGAAAAGCACCAGAGAGAAAAAAACACAAAATCCCTAAAAAATACCTTTTAATTCATTGATTAAAACCATCATTAATAGACACATAACAAAAAGACCAGGGGATACCAGGAAAAGTACATAATGATCAAAATATCGCAATGTATTACTTATTTTTGGGGCCAAAAAATCTAGGATAACCCTAATGGGCCCTAATGTTTTTACGCGTTTCCCCCTTCAATTTCTTTTAGGGTTCATCAGGGGTCAGAAAAGGGGTCTGTTACCCCATGGCCGACAAGGCAATGCAGTGTGCGGCGTGCTCCATGTGCGTCCAGCGCCATTATTTAGAGATACATCCGGTCACATGTTACCAGAAGTGAAGGGGAGGAGAGATGCGGTCACATGTTATAATCATGGATGCCGAATGGATCGCATCTTGCGATCCAAAATGGAAGCATCTTGTGATCCAAAAAGGAACGTGTTATGTTTTGGTAGCTGAGGAGAGCAGGCAAAAACGGCAATACACCAGAGAGGTTGGAATCTATTGGATTGCAGTACCCTGACTAACCACCACAACTAAAGGCAGCCGTGGAGCGTTCCTACGTTGGTCCTAGACGCCTCGTCACAGCCTGAGAGATTAACTACACCTAAAGATAGAAAGAGGAAAGCTATCTGCCCCGGAGCAGATCCCCAAAGAACATAGGAAGCCCCCAAACATGTAATGGCGGTTAGACAAGAGGAAATACAGACACAGAGAGAAAATAGTATGAGCAAACGCTGGGGCCCAATCTGCCTAGACAGAAAAGGATAGAAAGGATACTCACTGCAATCCAAAAAAAACCCTAAAAAATGCCAACGCTACTGATTGCAAAAACACCTGAGATCACACGACCTCTACCACCTAATTCAGTTCTCTGGTGTAACAAAACTAAGCCGCAGCCACTGAAAAAACTGGAAAAGGCAAATGAACAAATAACAATGGCTCCAGCGGAACTGAGAGGAGCCCAAGCCCCCCGGGGGGGGGGAACCTGGCTAACCTCACAGAAATGCAGAGAAATATGCAAATGGTAAGCACAAAAACAGAAAATATCTTATCTGAAAGCAGAAGAGGCAAAACTCAGCAAGCTTCCAAGTGAACCAGGAACCACAGTTGAGACAAGAACAATTGATCACCGGCAACCATGATGGGAGGTAACCTCCCTTATATAAGACCAGTCTGTGACTCCTGATTGCCAATCCTCATTGAATGGTTCAGTACTGTTTGTAACCACCAGAGGGAGCTTCTGCTCAGAATTCATTTCCAAAACATTCACAACAGTACCCCCCCCTTAAGGAGGGGTCACCGAACCCCCACTTGTGCAACCAGGTCGGTCAGGATGAGCTCGGCGATAGGCACGGATCAGTCTCCTAGCATGGATGTCCGAAGCAAACACCCAAGAATTGTCCTCCTGACCGTAATCTCTCCACTTAACCAAACACTGGAGTTTCCGTCTAGAAAAACGAGAATCCAGTTGTAATGTATGTAGTACAGTTCATATAGCGTCTTGTGCTTGGGTGCGATGAAAACACAGGAGTCACAGGTTTGATATAGAAAAGTCCTGTATTACTTCATACAAGTTGGCAGAAATAGTCACACAGTTTGCAGACACAGAAACAGGAGACACAGCAGGCCAGAGTAATCCAAGCTCAGCAATCACTCTCCAATACAGATTCAGGATCTTCTTCTCTGTTACCGTAAGTCCATGCAAACGTGGGTCTTTCAAAGAGCAGGGTTCAGAGTCCACAAGTGCTTCAGAGTTCCTCAGTAGGAATAGCTGGAGTACAAGGTCCAAGGCTTACAGGAGTCAAGTCACAGGTTCACTGCAGGCTAGATTCTGAAGCACTGATTGCTCAGCTGTGGCTGCTTAAGAAGCAAAGGAGAGAATCAGGGCGGGAACATGCAAGCTGGAAACTCCATTTTGACTGAGGGCAAGATAGCTGCAGCAAGACAGAAAGTAAAATGGCTGACGAACAAACTGAGTTTCAGGAATATATATATAGAACCTTACATTACTCCCCCCTTAAGGACAACCTCCGGATGACCTCAGACCAGGCTTGTGTGGGTACCTCTGATGAAACTGACGGAGCAAGCGAGGAGCATTAACGTTATTGACCGGTTCCCATGAGTTGTCCTCCACTGGGTAGCCCTGCCATTTAATCAGATATTGTAACTGATTTCTATACAACCTGGAATCTAAAATCCTTTCCACCACAAATTCTTCCTGACCATCGACTAGCACTGGGTCAGGGCAAGGAGAGGAACGTCCAGGAAACGTATTGGGTGTCGCAGCCTTTAGTAGGGATACATGAAAGACAGGGTGGATTCTCATAGTTCTGGGCAGTTGAAGACGACAAGCAACGGCACTTATAATTTTACTGATTTTATAGGGTCCAATGTACTTATGTCCCAACTTAGACGATGGAATCCTTAACTTAAGATTTCTGGTTGACAGCCAGACCAAGTCTCCTACCTTGAAAGCTGGTGCAGGTTTACGAAATTTATCTGCTGCTTTCTTGTACCTTTCTTGAGCCGATTCCAGATTTTCCTTTAGAAGATCCATATTCTTCTGTAAAGACGTGATTCTTTCAGCCACTGCTGGTAAAGGCGTTTCTATGGGAAATCGTGGTAGAATGTTAGGATGATAACCTAGATTAGAGTAAAAAGGAGACTGTTTAGTGGAGGCACTCTGAGAGTTGTTATACGAGAACTCAGCTAATGGAAGTAGATCCACCCAATCATCCTGTAGGTGGCAGATAAAGCAGCGGAGATACTGCTCCAGGGTTTGATTGGTTCGTTCGGTCTGTCCATTAGTCTGGGGATGAAAAGCAGAAGAAAGGTTTACTTTAATGTCCAATGCTGCACAGAAATTTTGCCAAAACCTAGAAGTGAATTGCACCCCTCGATCCGAAATAACCTCATCCGGTACTCCATGTAAGCGAAACACATCTTTAATCATCAAATCTGATGTCTGTTTTGCAGTGGGTAAGCCGACACAAGGGATAAAATGAGCTGCCTTTGTTAGACGGTCAACCACCACTAGAATGGTGTTCTTCCCCTGAGAGGTTGGTAACTCCACAATGAAGTCCATAGAAATGGATCCCCACGGGCGGGACGGGGTGGGAAGAGGCTGTAACAGACCAGTTGGTGAGGAGCGAGGTGTTTTGCATCTTGCACAGACCTCACATGAAGTGACATAATTCAAAACATCCTTCCTGCAAGTGGGCCACCAAAAGAAACGAGAAAGAAATTCCTGTGTCTTTAGAATTCCTCTATGCCCAGCTATCTTGGAATCGTGAATGAGTTGCAATACTCTTAATCTGACTGTTTCAGGAATATACAGACGTTGTCCCTGAATCCACACACCATTCTTAAAGACAAGACTTACGTCCCTTGGGGGTTGTGCCAAAAAGGAATCCGCATGGTATGCTTCCTTGATGTCCTTAAGTAGGTCTTGATTATGAATTACTCCTAGGAATCTAGAGTCAGGAAGAATAGTCTTAGGAGGAGTAATTGGACGTGTCTCCGCTGAGTAAATCCTAGAGAGTGCATCAGCCTTTCCATTGCGCGATCCTGGTCTATAAGAGATGATAAAATTAAATTGGTTTAAGAAAAGATTCCAGCGAGCCTGGCGAGGAGTCAGGCACTTAGCCGACCTGATAAACTCAAGGTTACGATGGTCTGTCAGGACGACTATTTGCTGTGCAGCTCCCTGAAGAAGGTGTCTCCATTCTTTGAAGGCGGCAATAATGGCCAACAACTCTCTATTGCCCACATCGTAGTTCCTCTCAGCCGAAGACAACTGCTGGGAAAAGAAGGCACAGGGATGCAAGACATTCTTCTCACCTGTTCTCTGAGAGAGTATAGCTCCAACGGCACAGTCTGAAGCATCCACCTCTATTATGAAGGCAAGCTCGGGGTTGGGATGTACTAGGATAGGTGCAGTGGTAAATTTATCTTTTAGACGGGAAAATGCTTCCTGGGCTTGGGGAGTCCAGGAAAACCTAGACTCTTTCCGGGTAAGTTGAGTGATAGGTGACACTACCTCAGAGAAATTTCTAATGAAACGTCTATAGAAGTTGGCAAACCCGATGAAGCGCTGTACCTCCTTCACATTTCTAGGACTTGGCCAATCCTTGATGGCTTGGGTTTTGCTTCCATCCATACTAATTCCTTGTGTAGACAGTACATACCCCAGAAATTGAATTTCGGTCCTATGGAATTCACACTTTTCAAGTTTGATGTAAAGATGATTTTGTCTTAGACGTTCCAAGACCATTCTCACATGTCCATGATGTTCCTCTGTGGAGTTAGAAAAAATTAGAATATCATCCAAATAAATTACCACGAATGTATCTAGGAGATCCCTGAAGATGTCATTCACCAAGTGTTGGAAAGTGGCTGGGGCGGTACTCAGACCAAAAGGCATAACTAGATATTCAAAGTGTCCATAGCGTGACCTGAATGCAGTCTTCCATTCATCCCCAGGTCTAATACGGACTAAGTTATAGGCCCCACGAAGATCTAGTTTAGAAAAAATTTTGGCATGTCGCACTCTCTCCAATAACTCAGGGATTAAAGGCAATGGATAACGGTTTCTAATAGTAACCTTATTGAGTTCCCTATAGTCTACGCAGGGTCTCAGAGATCCATCTTTCTTCTTCACAAAGAAGATGGGTGCACCTGCAGGAGATGAAGAGGGGCGTATGAAGCCCTTGGCTAGATTTTCGTCTATGTAATCCTTTAAAGCCTTTAGCTCAGGCCCCGCCAGGGGGTAGATCTTACCAAAAGGTATCTCTGCTCCAGGCAATAATTCAATTGGACAATCATATGGACGGTGAGGAGGAAGCTGGTCAGCGTTCTTCTTGTCACATAAATCCACATAGTCCTGGTATACAGCTGGTAGTTCAGGGACTGACATGATTCCTTTAGGAACAGAGCAAGCTGAAACTTTTGGACTCATCTGTTTCTCTGGAAAGTGTAATTCCTTGGTCTCCCAGTTAATGGTAGGATTCTGAGCCTGCAGCCATGGTAGCCCTAGAATAATGGGAAAGTGGGGAGAAGAGATAAGCATAAAGGACAGTTTCTCTTGATGATCTTTACCCATAAGAACCCTCAAAGGCTCTGTTTCCTGATCCACTGGTCCAGAGGTCAGCAGGGAGCCATCCACAGTTTCCATCTGTACTGGAGTAGCCTTCTTCACTGAACGTATTCCCTGTTTCAGAGCAAAGGAGACATCCATAAAATTTCCACTTGCCCCTGAGTCGATCATAGCAGAGCTAGACACCCAAGCTGAGTCAACCCAGAGTTTGATGGAAAGAAAGCAATGAGAATTGTTTTTCTTACAACTCAGCTGGGACACCGCTGAGGAAACTTGAAAAATGGCAGCGTTTACACAGTCAACGTCCTCAGAGGTAACGGAGTTTAAGTCCGAGAAATCAAGATCTGTTGCTGCAGATCTCTCTGGAGCCTGAGGCTCGGACCTGACAGATCCCCTCTCGCAACACTCACAATGAATGAGTGCTGCAGTAGTCTTACGAGAACGGCTGGGGCAGTTTATAATGAAGTGCCCTGACTTACCACAATAGAAACATAGATTCTCCTTAAAACGATGTTCCTTGCGTGCATCACTAACCCGTCGTTGTAAAGAGTCTACCTGCATGGGTTCAGGTTCAGGTTCCCGTGTAATCCTACTCAAAGGTTCCTTAGCTGGAGAGGAAGGTAGGAAAAGGTTAGTACGATTGCTTTCGAACCATCTCTCTTGCCTGCGTTCAGTCAGACGAGTATCAATACGGATGCAGTAGTTAATAAAGTCACCTAACGCAGTGGGAGGGTCGGCACGAGCAAGTTCATCCTTAATCAGTGGAGATAACCCCTTTCGAAAAATAGATTTTTTGGCGGAACTGTCCCAGGTGGTATCAAGGGCCCATCTCCTGAAATCCAAGGCATATTCAGCTACCGAGTGCTTACCTTGGCGCAAAGCTAACATGGCTGCTTCAGCTGTTGCACCTCGATTGGGGTCATCAAACACCTGCCCCATGGCTGAAATAAAATCATCAAGGTGATTCAAACAATCATCCTCAGTCTCAATCAGAGGGTTTGCCCACATCAAAGCCTTGTTGGTAAGCAACATAATTATAGTAAGCACCTTAGATCGTTCAGTGGGAAATTGTGAAGCATGTGCAGAAAAAAAAAGATTGCATTGATTAATAAATCCCCTGAATTTCTCACGTTCACCGCCAAAACGAAAAGGGGGCAACTTGGGAATCCCAGCACTCGGGGCTACGGCAGGAGCCTGGACTCGCCCCTCTAGAACCTCAATCCTGGCTCGCAAATCCTGGGTAGTCTGTCCAACCACTTGCAAATTGTGATTATTGAGGTCCTGTAGATTTGTAAAACGGGTCTTTATATTCTGCAAATCTGCAAGGATATTATCAATCACTCCGCAAAGTTCCTTTATGCGGGCCTCCATTTTCCAGATCTTTTAAGACAGGATTACTGGAAGAAGAGGAGAGAAAAAAAAACAATAGTGTTCACCTGTGGCAACACTGCAGAGAGAAAAAAAATTAAGGGAACTGCTCACCTGGAATGGTTGTGAGAAGTCACAACCACTATCATCACAGAAAGTTTCAACCAGACATCTGATATCCAGAGTTACAGCAGACAAAAAAGAGAAAAGAAAGGAAAAAAAAAAAAAAAAACAATAGTGTTTACCTGTGGTAACACTGCAAAAAGAAAAAAACTTAAGGGAATTGCTCACCTGGAATGGTTGTGAGAAGTCACAACCACTGTCATCACAGAAAGTACAACCGGACGTCTGATATCCACAGTACAGCAGACACAGCCTTCCAGACCCAGCAGACACTAACGTTTTGGCTTCAGAATCTTGTAATGTATGTAGTACAGTTCATATAGCGTCTTGTGCTTGGGTGCGATGAAAACACAGGAGTCACAGGTTTGATATAGAAAAGTCCTGTATTACTTCATACAAGTTGGCAGAAATAGTCACACAGTTTGCAGACACAGAAACAGGAGACACAGCAGGCCAGAGTAATCCAAGCTCAGCAATCACTCTCCAATACAGATTCAGGATCTTCTTCTCTGTTACCGTAAGTCCATGCAAACGTGGGTCTTTCAAAGAGCAGGGTTCAGAGTCCACAAGTGCTTCAGAGTTCCTCAGTAGGAATAGCTGGAGTACAAGGTCCAAGGCTTACAGGAGTCAAGTCACAGGTTCACTGCAGGCTAGATTCTGAAGCACTGATTGCTCAGCTGTGGCTGCTTAAGAAGCAAAGGAGAGAATCAGGGCGGGAACATGCAAGCTGGAAACTCCATTTTGACTGAGGGCAAGATAGCTGCAGCAAGACAGAAAGTAAAATGGCTGACGAACAAACTGAGTTTCAGGAATATATACATAGAACCTTACACCAGTATTTTCTCAACCACATACTCCAGATTGCCCTCAACCAAAACAGGGTCCGGAGGCGCAGCCATAGGAACCACTGGCTCGACAAACCTCTTCAATAAGGACTTGTGGAACACGTTATGGATCTTAAATGTCCCTGGAAGAAGTAAACGAAAGGAAACAGGATTAAGAATCTCCATGATCTTATAAGGTCCAATGAACCTAGGCTTAAACTTAGGAGATGCAACTCTCATAGGGATATTTCTTGAGGACAACCTGACCAAGTCCCCCAGTTTAAACCGAGGACTGTTGTGAATGGGTTTGAGATGAGTTCTGAGCAGAGGCTCCCTCTGGTGGTTACAAGCGGTGCTAGTGAAGATTGTGAGGACTGGGAATCAGGTGTTACTGACTGGTCTTATATAAGGGAGTCATTTTCCCATCAGGGTTGCCGGTGATCAATTGTTCTGGTCTGAATCCTTCATTCCAGTTTCCCTTGTAGCCTGCTGTGTCGTGTCTGCATCTCCTGCTTACAGATAAGACTTTTGCTTCTTTTGTGTTTGTGCTATATTTTTGCATTTTGTCCTGCACTTCTTTGGGGGCCTTCAGGGTCCCCTCCGGGGGCTTCTGCCCTCTCAGTTTAGTTCAGCCACTGAGTTTTGTTCTTTTGCTTTTTCCAGTTTTTTCAGTGGCTGCTGTTTTTATTTTGTTACACCAGAGAACTAATTTAGGTGGTAGAGGTCGTGTGATCTCAGGTGATTTTGAAATTAGTAGAGTTGGTGCTTTTCAGGGTTTTCTGGGATTGCAGTAAGTACCCTTCCTGTCCTTTTCTATTTAGATAGTTTGGGCCCCAGCGTTTGCTCATACTATTTTCTTTCTGTGTCAGTATTTCCTCTTGTCTAACCGCCATTACATGTTTGGGGGCTTTCTGTTATCTTTGGGGTTCTGCTCCGGGGCAGATAGCTTTCCTATTTCTATCTTTAGGTGTAGTTAGTTTCTCAGGCTGTGACGAGGCGTCTAGGACCAACGTAGGAACGCTCCACGGCTGCCTCTAGTTGTGGTGGTTAGTCAGGGTACTGCAATCCCATAGATTCCAACTGCTTTGGTGTATTTCCTTTTTTACCTGCACTCCTCAGCTACCGTAACATAACAGTATCACCGGCCATAAAAATTGTATGGTACTCACAGAAGGGAAAAAATATTTTGAAGGAAGAAAAGTTGTCAGAGATATTTTTCTGTTTGTTGCATTTTTTTTTTTTTTTTTTTCCCTCTGTATCTCTGGGTGCTGGGGAGGATCTTTTCTCCCAATGGAGTTTGCACAGTTGTCTGGCCGTGTGGATCAGCTTGCCACTGAGGTTCAGAGTATTGCTGCATATCTTGCTAGGTTGCCTGTTGTGGAACCTAGGATCCCCATGCCAGATTTGTTTTTAGGGGATCGAGCTAAGTTTCAGAATTTCAAAAATAATTGTAAATTGTTTTTTGCCTTAAAATCTAAGTCCTCAGGAAACGCAGCGCAGCAGGTTCAAATTATCATCTCTCTCCTGCGCGGCGATCCTCAGGATTGGGCTTTTTCCCTGATACCTGGGGATCCTGTTTTGAGTGATGTTGATGCGTTTTTTCAGGCTTTGGGGTTATTGTACGATGAGCCTAATGTCACTGATCAAGCTGAAAAAACCTTGTTGGCATTAAATCAGGGCTTGATGACGCTGAGTTATACTGTCAGAGATTCCGTAGGTGGGCAGTCCTGACCAAATGGAATGACGACGCTTTGGCGCCCTTTTCCGGAAGGGTCTGTCGATAATGTAAAGGATGTTATGGTGGGATTCCCTGTCCCCTCTGGTCTCAATGATTCTATGTCATTAGCAATTAAAATTGACAGACGTTTGCGTGAGCGGAGAAGTATGCGTGGAATGGTGTTGCCTTGTGAACCAGCTCTGACCCATGCAGTGTGATGAGTGGTGTCTGGGGCACAGCGTCATGAGTTTCGAATGCGCAATGGGATATGTTTCTACTGTGGTGATGCCTCTCATGCTATTTCAGTCTGCCCTAAGCGGGGAAGACGTTTTGCACCTCAGTTGTCTTGGGTAGTGTTCAGACTAAGTTTTTATTAACTGTCACTCTGATATGCTCTCTGTCCTCATTTTCTGCTCAGGCTTTCGTTGATTCTGGAGCAGCTATTAACCTGATGGATTATGATTTTGCTAAACGTTGTGGGTTTCCCTTGATACCCCTACAGAAGTCTATTCCCCTACTGGGGATCGATTCTACCCCTTTGGCTGAGAATAAACCCCAGTTTTCTACTCAGGTGATAATGAGGGTTGAACCTGATCACCAGGAGTGCTGCAAATTTTTGGTTCTATATAATCTGCATGACATTATCGTGCTGGGTTTCCCTTGGTTACAGTCTCATAATCCTGTTTTGGATTGGAAATCTGTGTCTGTAACCAGTTGGGGCTGCCAATGTGTTAATACCAACACTCCTGTTTTTTCTGCCTCCCCCCAGCTCAGGATGTTCCTGACTTTTTGTTTGATTTTTCTGATGTGTTTAGCGAAAGTAAATCTGCATCCTTACCTCCCCATAGGAGCTATGACTGCGCTAATGAATTAGTGCCGGGTAGTAAATTCCCTAAAGGTCGCCTTTTTAACTTGTCTGTACCTGAACATGACGCTATGCGGTCTTATATCAAGGAATCATTGGAGAAGGGTCATATCAGACCATCCTCTTCACCCTTAGGTGCCGGTTTTTTCTTTGTGGCCAAAAAAGATGGTTCATTAAGGCCGTGTATTGATTATCGTCTCTTGAACAATATTACTGTGAAATATCAATACCCGTTACCCTTGATTTCTGACCTGTTTTCCAGGGTGAAAAACGCTACTTGGTTTACTTGACCTCAGGGGGGCGTATAACCTTATTCGCATTAAGCACGGGGATGAATGGAAGACGGCATTCAATACCCCTGAAGGGCATTTTGAGTACCTAGTGATGCCCTTTGGGCTCACTAATGCTCCTTCCGTCTTCCAGTCCTTCATGAATGACATTTTCAGGGATTTTGTGGACAAATTTCTGATTGTTTATTTGGATGATATCTTGATTTTTTCTAATGACTGGGACTCTCATGTGAAACATGTTCGAACTGTATTCCAGATTTTGAGAGAGAATGCTCTGTATGTGAAGGGATCAAAGTGTCTTTTTGGCGTACAGAGGATCTCATTTCTGGGATTCATTTTGTCCCCATCTGTTATTGAAATGGACCCGGTCAAGGTTCAGGCCATCTGTGATTGGGTCCAACCTACTTCATTAAAGGCTCTTCAGAGATTTTTGGGTTTTGCCAATTTTTATCGTAAATTTATTGGTAATTTCTCGGTTATTGTTAAACCATTAACTGATTTGACCAGAAAGGGTTCTGATGTGGTGAATTGGCCTCCTGAGGCAGTCTCTGCATTTCAGGAACTTAAGCAGAGATTCACTTCTGCTCCTGTTCTACGGCAGCCTGATGTTTCTCTGCCATTTCAGGTGGAGGTTGATGCCTCTGAAATTGGGGCAGGTGCCGTTTTGTCCCAAAAAGATCCAGAGACCTCTAAAAGTAACCCTTGTGCCTTTCTCTCTCGAAAATTTTCTCCTACTGAACGTAATTATGACGTAGGTAATCGGGAGTTATTGGCCATGAAGTGGGCTTTTGAAGAGTGGAGACATTGGCTGGAGGGAGCCAAACATCAGGTGGTGGTCCTTACGGACCATAAGAATCTGGTCTATCTGGAATCTGCCAAGCGACTCAATCCTAGACAGGCCAGGTGGGCCTTGTTTTTCACACGTTTTAATTTTGTGGTTTCCTTTCTTCCTGGCACTAAGAATGTTAAGGCGGATGCCCTCTCGAGGAGTTTCCTTGCGGACTCTCCTGAGTTATCTGATCCTTCTGTTATTTTGAAAGAGGGTGTAGTTCTTTCCGCCATCTCGCCCAATTTGAGACTTGCTCTGGAGGGGTGTCAGGAGGATAGGCCCGAGCGCTGCCCTGTTGGAAAATTGTTTGTCCCGGACCAATGGAAAAAGAGTGTGATGTCTGAGATTCATTGTTCCGCATTGGCTGGGCATCCCGGAATTTTTGGTACCAGAGACTTGGTTAGTCGGTCCTTTTGGTGGCCTACCTTGTCTCGTGATGTCAGGGAATTTGTGCAGTCCTGCGGGACTTGCTCTCGCTCCAAGCCTTGCTCTCGCTCTAGTGGTTTGTTGATGCCATTGCCTGTGCCCAAGAGACCATGGACCCATATCTCTATGGATTTAATTTCCGATCTTCCTGTTTCTCAGAGAATGACCACCATCTGGGTAATTTGTGATAGGTTTTCCAAAATGATACATCTTGTGCCATTACCTAAGTTGCCTTCCTCCTCTGAATTGGTGCCGTTGTTCCTTCAGCACGTGGTTCGTTTACACGGCATTCCTGAGAACATTGTGTCTGACAGAGGAGTCCAGTTTGTTTCCAGATTTTGGAGGACTTTTTGTTCTAAACTGGGTGTTCAATTGTCTTTCTCCTCGGCATTTCATCCTCAGACCAATGGTCAAACTGAGAGAACAAACCAGACATTGGAGACTTATCTAAGATGCTTTGTGTCTGCTGATCAGGATGACTGGGTCTCTTTTTTGCCTTTGGCTGAGTTTGCTCTTAATAATAGGGCTAGCTCTGCCACTTTGATGTCTCCGTTTTTCTGTAATTCTGGGTTTCACCCTCGATTTTCTTCAGGACAGACGGAGGCTTCTGTCTGTCCAGGTGTTGACTCTGTTGTTGAGCGTATGCAGCAGATTTGGGACCAGGTAGTGGAGAGGTTGTCCCTCTCTCAGGAGAAGGCCCAGCGGTTTGCTAACCGGCATAGGACTGATGGTCCTCGGTTTAAAGTGGGGGACTTGGTCTGGTTGTCCTCAAAGAATATTCCTATGAGAGTAGCATCTCCTAAATTTAAGCCTA
>JARQOD010008149.1:0-36713 GCA_033576555.1 Oophaga sylvatica
TTTTGCAAGCGTAATTAGCTTGCAGAATGCTAGCGTTTTCCTAGCGATCTGTAGCATCGCTTGGAAAACTGATTGTCAGGTTGGTCACACGAGTCACACATAGTGTTTGACACGTGTGATCAACTTTTTACTATTGATGCCGCCTATGCCGCATCAATAGTAAAAAGATCTAATGTAAAAATAATAAAAAAAATAATAAATAATGATATTCTCACCTTCCGGCGGCCCCCGCAGCTTTCCCGCCTTCAGCGACGCTCCCGGCCAATCCCGTTCCCAGGCGTCCTTTGCGACAGACCCCAGATGACGTAGCATCACGCGAGACCGCTACGCCATCTGGGGTGATTGTCGCAAAGGACTCCTGGGAACGGGAGCGTCGCTGAGAGGCGGGAAGGCTGCGGGGGCCGCCGGAAGGTGAGAATATCATTATTTTTTATTTTAATTATTGTTTTACCAGGGATATGGTACCCAGGGCCTGGAGGAGAGTCTCCTCTGCTCCAGACCCTGGGTACCATCCGCACATGAACCGCTTACATTCCGCATAGCCACATGCGGAAAGTAAGCGGTTCAATGCATTCCTATGACGGTGATTCCGCCGAGATTACGCAATATTAATGAACATGTTGCTATTTTTTCCGCGAAGCGTTTTTTTTCGCGGAAAAAAACGCTGCATGTGCACAAAAATTGCGGAATCCATTTAAATGAATAGGATGCTTAATGCTTGCGTTTGTTCGCATTTTTGCCGCGGGAAAAAACGCAAAAAAAAACGCGAAAATTCCTGCCGTGTGCACTTAGCCTTACACTTAGAAAGCTCCCAAGATGCCACCACCTGCATAAATGATCTCACCTGTAACTCCTCATCCCAGGACTGGTGGGGCACTAAATATACTATTGCGTCATTGTATCACCCTGTTACTATCTAGCTCTTACACCCGAGGTCCTTCAACTGGGAACTTTCTTCCTGCTGCTTACAAGATGCCACCATAAATGATTACATTGCATCACTTCTTTACAACTCAGATTCTTATGTGACTGGGCCCCATAACGCACCCGCTCCCATGTTGAATTTTTCTTCTCAACAGAACAGGTAAAAGTTGTTTTTCACGTTCTGCAGTTTTCTAATCAAGTCTTATCAGGGAGATCTGGGCAGCAGTCTGAACACGCCCGAGCGCGGAGCGAGCCGCAGTCAGGCGTATCAAATCTTCGAAACTATAACTTAGCTGAGCCATAACATCACGACATCCAGTGATTCCTGCAGTCATAACACCAATGCAGCAAATGATGTAGGGCAGAACGGAATTCCAGAGAGATGATAAATAGAGTTTACAGGGTATTTATAGAGGGAATTCTGCCCCCGGAGATTACAGAAAAAATAACTGTGAAATGAGAAAAGCAAACAAATGTCATCACCGATCGAGGCAACATTGATCTACCGCCACTACATTATGTAAAGGGGGAAAGTACTGAATGATACGTGAAGCCTACAGTTCACAGACGTATCAGCAAGATCATTAGAAAATTATTATTTTATTAGATATTTTATTTTAGATAATAATCTGTAATTGTAAAATATTCTGTGTTATGGCGACAATACAAATCAGAGAGTTTTCAGTTGAACAATAAGTAAGTAGCTTTCTTACACCTGCCATCACCATACTGAGTCTAAAAAGCTGCTCTTCTGTCATCCGGACACCAAGAGATGCCTCCGACGTTTACTGAACGTAGTTGAGGGTCACAGAGAAAAGGGTCATCAGCCATAGAATGGTAGAGTTGGAAGGGACCTCCGGGGTCCTTGTGTCCAACCCCCTGCTCAATGCAGGATTCACTAAACCATCACAGACAGATGTCTGTCCAGCCTCTGAAGACTTCCATTGAAGGAGAACTCGCCACCTCCCGTGGCAGCCTGTTCCACTCACTGATCTCCCTCACTGTCAAAACGTTTTTTCTAATATTTAATCTGTATCTTCTCCCTTTCAGTTTCATCCCATTGCTTCTAGTCTTTCCTTGTGTAAATGAGAATAAAGATGATCCTTCTACAATGTGACAGCCCTTGAGATATTTGTAGACAGCTATTAAGTCTCCTCTCAGTCTTCTTTTTTGTAGCTAAATATTCTCACATCCTTTAACCGTTCCTCATAGGACATACTTTGCAGTCCGCTCACCATCCTGGTCACTCTTCTCTGAACTTGCTCCAGTTTCTCAATGTCTTTTATATAATGTGCCCAGAACTGGTCTGACCAAGGAGGTCTGACCAAGGTCTGACCAAGGAGGAGCAGAGAGGGAGAATTACTTCACGTGATCTAGCCTCTATTCTTCTCTTAATACATCCTAGAACTGTGTTTGCCTTTTTTGCTGCTGCATCACACTGTTGACTCATGTGTAGCCTGTGATCTATTATTATACCCAAGTCTTTTTCACACGTGCTGTTACTTAGTTCTATTCCTCCCATTCTATAGTTATCATTTTTGTTTTTCTTGGCCAGATGTAGAATCTTGCATTTCTCATTGTTAAATACCATTCTATTAATCGCTGCCCCTTGTTTCAAGCTTGTCTAGATCCTTCTGATTCCTTTCTATGTCTTCTCTAGTGTTAGCTATTCCTCCTAGCTTTGTATCATCTACAAATTTGATTAGTTTACCTTCAGTTTTCTTATCTAGATCATTTACAAAAATGTTGAACAGTGGTTTTCCGTTTACTAGGACCCACATGACCATGGGTGACACAACACGCGTGTGATGAATGCCGATGCCGTATGTGGTCCCATGACACCATGGGGTCATAGGAGACACAGCAGGAAAGTAGTAGAGCCGATCATCGGACTGGCAGCAGGACAGGTACGGGGAGGGCCGAGGAGAGGTGAATATAAGAATTTTTTTTAAACCTTTTAACTTCTTTAAATTTATTTGATGTAAATTAATTTTCCTTAATGAATAAAACAAAATTTCCCCAAATTGAATTTCAGGAGATTTTCTTAACTCTACTAAAAACGTGTTTTTTTTTAGAATATTTGCAAAATGCCTTAGGCGGAAAAGTGAATGGCGGCTGGAAGGTGAGGAAGATGATGATTGACACGGAAAGTCATACATTCTCCATTAGGATAAAGACCACATTAGGAGAAAAGTGATAGGTGATCGCTAGGACACGCCACCAGTTTCCGATCAGTGGGGACCCCAGGCTCCAGCCATACATTAATTCTCAGGAATATGTAAAAATGGTTAGTAACCAACATATCACATGCAAATAGAATTTATCAAATAAGCACGGTGGATGTATATTAAAACATGTGAGTAATGGACCTAGTACTGAGACAAGCTGTACCAAATACAGCAAAACCACACGAGAAAACAGCCTTAAAGTCTCAAAAATACATCTTTATTAATTAGGCAAAATACATAAGAATAAAAACAAGGACAAGTATGGTGCAGGGAGAAGACATCCGAAGTGGTGACAACCACGTGGAGGTGGAAAAAATGGCCAGACAGCAAGAGAAAAAAAGAAGACTGCTCACCAAATGTATATACACACACAGTAAAATAACAGGTGCAGCAGCTCAAATAATGCAGATAATTAAACTATGGGTGCTATGCGCATAACATATAAATGAGAAGGATGGAATAATAGCATATATTATATATTGAAGGCAATATATGAATGTAGGTACATACAGAGAGTGGGACACATCTGCCCATATTAGGGTACAGTATATGATGGTTAAAATTAGATGCAGCCCAATCAGGATGATGCCAGCAAAAATATATCTAAAGGCTATATGGATTAAACATCACAAACTCATAGGTGCAAGCGATGCATAACACAGCACAATGCAGATGACATGTATAAAAAACAACCATAGCACCATGGTAGCAGACAGCGGTACAGGATAATCATATGAAGATCGCCGACATGTGGGTAAAGTGAGACCGCAGCATTACCTCAGACAAGCCGTCCAGCCCTCCCCAACGCGCGTTTCGGAGCCGAAATGCTCCTTCCTCAGGGGGCATGTCTTCTTTTTTTCTCTTGCTGTCTGGCCATTTTTTCCACCTCCACGTGGTTGTCACCACTTCGGATGTCTTCTCCCTGCACCATACTTGTCCTTGTTTTTATTCTTATGTATTTTGCCTAATTAATAAAGATGTATTTTTGATTAATTCTCAGGATCAGCAGTGCTTCCTGGCGTACGGACGCCCACCGATCATAACGCCATGGTGTAGGAAAGCCCCTTTGAATATTGCTCACTTGACATCCTTGCTCTCTGGACCATTGGTGGATCCCAGTGCTTGGACCCCAAAAATTAGGCTTTTAATGTAAATACTTTTGGCTTTTTTTGTGTGTGAGGGGCAGGTAAATATTCTGCAAACACAACTTCCTACACAAATGAATAGAAATGGAAAAAATATTAGGAATTCGAGGCAGATGTTTCCACTTCTTAACTTAATTGCTCCTCGTAAGAGGACGGCATCCGCGGGCCCCTCCAAATGTCAAAAGGAACAAAGGTTTAATAAAGTTTCAGGCCCACAAAACATTTTTTGGCCTCTGGTCCGGGGCTCTGATCTCCAGATGTGTCCTCGCTGTTGGACGCGGCGCAGCGCTGCTCGCACACCATAATAACGTCTCCCCTCGCGGTGTAACTGACAAATGGCGCATTTAATAACATTGTGGCACGAGTGCTGACTGCAATGCCAACCTCAAATTACAAGTGTGGACAAAGCGAAATAGCACGAAATCAAACCACATGGTGCCGAGAGCGCGGCCAAGAGGAGACTCGCAGCGGGGAACCATGACGGATCCCCCAAAATAAACCCTATTTTCTCAGTGTTTGCTCAGGATCTGTTTATGTTTCAGGGTTCTCGTGCTCTGAGATTCTAACATTAAATGGAGCAGAAATGAACGTCGCATGATGCAAGAATCCACCACTGTGCACGTCCGCTTGTAACACAGGCGTACGGAGAAATTATAATGCTATGCACTCGTGTACGCTCACTGCATCCACACACACATGCACACTCACTGCACACTAACGCCTACTACTACCGCCATACACAACACATAATGCAAGCAGAAATATGCACTGTGCATATAGACAGGGCCGGCACCAGGTTTTCATGGGTCCCAGGCGAAAGAGTCTGAGTGGACCCTTTAATACATATCACGATTCATGATACACTGATCCGACAGAGAAATATAGATATAGTACAATGTCAAACTGACTTCTTACATTACATGAGTGATATCAATAGCTCAGAAGCCAGACAGTGTAGTCTTCCGTACAGTATTATAGGTGTCACACAGTGCTCCATACAGTATAATGAGCCCCATATAGTGCTCCATACAGTATAATGAGCCGCATATATTGCTCCATACAGTATAATGAGCCCCATATATTGCTCCATACAGTATAATGAGCCCCATATATTGCTCCATACAGAATAATGAGTCCCATATATTGCTCCATACAGTATAATGAGCCCCATATATTGCTCCATACAGTATAATGAGCCCCATATATTACTCCATACAGTATAATGAGCTCCATATATTGCTCCATACAGAATAATGAGCCCGATATATTGCTCCATACAGTATAATGAGCCCCATATAGTGCTCCATACAGAATAATGAGCCCCATATAATACTCCATGCAGAATAATGAGCCCCATATAATGAGCCCTATACAATGCTCCATACAGTATAATGAACCCCATATAATGCTCCATACAGAATAGTGAGCCCCATATAATGCTCCATACAGAATAATGAGCCCCATATAATACTTCATGCAGAATAATGAGCCCCATATAATGCTCCATACAGAATAATGAGCCCCATATAATGCTTCATACAGGATAAAGAACCCATATATTCATACAGAATAATGAGCCCCATATAATGCTCCATACAGAATAGTGAGCCCAATATAATGAGCCCCATATAATGCTCCATACAGAATAATGAGCCCCATATAATACTCCATGCAGAATAATGAGCCCCATATAATGCTCCATACAGGATAATGAGCCCCATATAATGCTTCATAAGATTAATGAGCCCCATATAATGCTCCATAAAGTATAATGAGCCCATATAAAGCTCGATACAGAATAATGAGCCCATATATTGCTCCATACAGAATAATGAGCCCCAAATAATGCTCCATACAGAATAATGAGCCCCATATAAAGCTCCATACAGAATAGTGAGCCCCATATATTGCTCCATACAGTATAATGAGCCCCATATAATGTTCCATACAGAATAATGAGCCCCATATAATGCTCCATACAGTATAATGAGCCCCATATAATGTTTCATAAGAATAATGAGCCCCATATAATGCTTCATAAGAATAATGAGCCCCATATAATGCTCCATACAGAATAATGAGTCCCATATATTGCTCCATACAGTATAATGAGCCCCATATAATGTTCCATACAGTATAATGAGCCCCATATAATGAGCCCTATATAATGCTCCATACAGTATAATGAGCCCCATATAATGCTCCATACAGAATAGTGAGCCCCATATAATGCTCCATACAGAATAATGAGTCCCATATATTGCTCCATACAGTATAATGAGCACCATATAATGTTCCATACAGTATAATGAGCCCCATATAATGAGCCCTATATAATGCTCCATACAGTATAATGAGCCCCATATAATGCTCCATACAGAATAATGAGCCTCATATAATACTCCATGCAGAATAATGAGCCCCATATAATGGGCCCTATATAATGCTCCATACAGTATAATGAGCCCCATATAATGCTCCATACAGAATAGTGAGCCCCATATAATGAGCCCCATATAATGCTCCATACAGAATAATGAGCCCCATATAATACTCCATGCAGAATAATGAGCCCCATATAATGCTCCATACAGAATAATGAGCCCCATATAATGCTTCATACAGAATAATGAACCCATATATTACTTCATACAGAACAATGAGCCCCATATATTGCTCCATACAGAATAATAAGCCCCATATATTGCTCCATACATTATAATGAGCCCCATATAATGCTTCATAAGAATAATGAGCCTCATATAATGCTCCATACAGTATAATGAGCCCCATATATTGCTCCATACAGAATAATGAGGCCCATATAATGCTCCAAACAGAATAATGAGCCCCATATATTGCTCTATACAGTATAATAAGCCCCATATAATGCTTCATAAGAATAATGAGCCCCATATAATGCTCCATACAGCATATGATGGGCCCCATATATTGCTCCATACATAATGGGTCCCATATATTGCTCCATACACTGTAATAGACCCATATCATGCTCCATGCAGAATAATGGACCCCATCTAATGTTACATATATAATGGGGCCCATATATGATGCTCCAGTGTGTGATAGTCCCCGTATATTGCTCCTGACTGTTCAGGCAGAACGTGCACAGACGGGATGTCATCGCGCCCTCTGACCTGAACATCACAGTCAGGAGATGCGGAAGATGCCGCAGCGATGGAGCTGGGAGAGGCAAGTATCACAAGTGCCGTTGTCCCGGACGGCGAGTGGGCCCCGCCTGTTCAGGGCCCCGGCACTTGCCCGGGTGCTGATGCTTGCCCTGCATACAGACACAGGTGCATCCCCTGCGTGCCAGTACACATGTGCACAATCAGAGTAGGCATGCTCGCATATGCACACTCAGTGTATGTATGCACACATACCCACACTCAACATATAAGTAAACTACACACACCAATTATATAAATGCTCACACTCACTATACAGTCATGGCCAAAAGTGTTGGCACCCTTGAAATTGTTCCAGAAAATGACTGACACTGATTTTCAGGGACTGTGCTAATTCCACATTTTATACTAACAATGAGGAGCTATGGAGGAATTTCTGTCTATGGGGCTGATTTGGGAGCCCCCTTCTTCGTTGTGCTCATCGCAGCTGCGTTATCTGCTTCTATGGTATTTCTGCCCTTGCACCAATGTAACTTACAATGTTTCAGACATTTTCACTTTTAAAAACAGTAGAATAAATTCCCACACCCCGGCCGAGTTCTTCCTCTTCCTCTCCATTGTCCGATGTCAGCCCTTTTGATATATGGATCTGTTTTGCTTGCAGTGGGTACTCCATCCTGCCAGAATACCAATATTGTGGTTAACATCTAGAAAGTCTTGGAAGGAAGAAATGCTGGATAATTAGTATGTGGTCAGCTCCAGGTCACCAGGCGGGCAGCTCACTCAGTTCACCCGTTGGCTCAGCTGATCGGTATCATCTACCTGCCAATGATTGCATTAAATCCAGCTCAGGAGGATAATAAAGCCCGAGACCTGGGATACAGTATCTGCGAAACTCTGGAAAGGGCGAGATTTGCAGCTGCTGTGGCACCATTGGTTACTGACTGTACCATTCACGGGGTGCACTCATTACAGAGATGGGGTGCGCTCATTACAGAGATGGGGTGCGCTCATTACTGAGATGGGGGCGCTCATTACGAGATGGGGTGGCTCATCAGAGAGGGGACTCATTACTGAGATGGGGTGCGCTCATTACTGAGATGGGGTGCGCTCATTACAGAGATGGGGTGCGCTCATTACAGAGATGGGGTGCAGCTCATTACTGAGATGGGGTGCGCTCATTACTGAGATGGGGTGCGCTCATTACAGAGATGGGGTGCGCTCATTACAGAGATGGGGGGCGCTCATTACAGAGATGGGGTGCGCTCATTACGAGATGGGGTGCGCTCATTACTGAGATGGGGTGCGCTCATTACAGAGATGGGGTGCGCTCATTACAGAGATGGGGTGCGCTCATTACTGAGATGGGGTGCGCTCATTACAGAGATGGGGTGCGCTCATTACAGAGATGGGGTGCGCTCATTACAGAGATGGGGTGCGCTCATTACTGAGATGGGGTGCGCTCATTACAGAGATGGGGTGCGCTCATTACAGAGATGGGGTGCGCTCATTACTGAGATGGGGTGCGCTCATTACTGAGATGGGGTGCGCTCATTACAGAGATGGGGTGCGCTCATTACTGAGATGGGGTGCGCTCATTACTGAGATGGGGTGCGCTCATTACTAGATGGGGTGCGCTCATTACAGAGATGGGGTGCGCTCATTACAGAGATGGGGTGCGCTCATTACGAGATGGGGTGCGCTCATTACTGAGATGGGGTGCGCTCATTACTGAGATGGGGTGCGCTCATTACAGAGATGGGGTGCGCTCATTACTGAGATGGGGTGAGCTCATACAGAGATGGGGTGCGCTCATTACTGAGATGGGGTGCGCTCATTACTGAGATGGGGTGCGCTCATTACAGAGATGGGGTGCTCTCATTACTGAGATGGGTGCGCTCATTACTGAGATGGGGTGCGCTCATTACTGAGATGGGTGCGCTCATTACAGAGATGGGGTGCACTCATTACTGAGATGGGGTGAGCTCATTACAGAGATGGGGTGCGCTCATTACGAGATGGGGTGCGCTCATTACAGAGATGGGGTGCGCTCATTACTGAGATGGGGTGCGCTCATTACAGAGATGGGGTGCGCTCATTACTGAGATGGGGTGAGCTCACTACAGAGATGGGGTGCGCTCATTACAGAGATGGGGTGCGCTCATTACAGAGATGGGGTGGCTCATACAGAGATGGGGTGCGCTCATTACAGAGATGGGGTGCGCTCATTACGAGATGGGGTGCGCTCATTACGAGATGGGTAGCGTCATTACTGAGATGGGGTGCGCTCATTACTGAGATGGGGTGCGCTCATTACTGAGATGGGGTGCGCTCATTACAGAGATGGGGTGCGCTCATTACTGAGATGGGGTGCGCTCATTACTGAGATGGGGTGCGCTCATTACTGAGATGGGGTGCGCTCATTACAGAGATGGGGTGCGCTCATTACTGAGATGGGTGCGCTCATTACAGAGATGGGGTGCGCTCATTACTGAGATGGGGTGCGCTCATTACTGAGATGGGGTGCGCTCATTACTGAGATGGGGTGCGCTCATTACGAGATGGGGTCGGCTCATTACTGAGATGGGGTGCGCTCATTACAGAGATGGGGTGCGCTCATTACGAGATGGGGTGCGCTCATTACTGAGATGGGGTGCGCTCATTACTGAGATGGGGTGCGCTCATTACAGAGATGGGGGGCCATTGTATACAGGCCAAGGAGGTTGTGTGTGAGCGTGTATACAGGCCACGGAGGTTGTGGGTGAGCGTGTATACAGGCCACGGAGGTTGTGTGGTGAGCGTGCATACAGGCCATGGAGGTTGTGTGGTGAGCGTGTATACAGGCCACGGAGGTTGTGTGGTGAGCGTGTATACAGGCCACGGAGGTTGTGTGGTGAGCGTGTATACAGGCCAAGGAGGTTGTGTGGTGAGCGTGTATACAGGCCACGGAGGTTGTGTGGTGAGCGTGTATACAGGCCACGGAGGTTGTGTGGTGAGCGTGTATACAGGCCATGGAGGTTGTGTGGTGAGCGTGCATACAGGCCATGGAGGTTGTGTGGTGAGTGTGCATACAGGCCACGGAGGTTGTGTGGTGAACGTGCATACAGGCCATGGAGGTTGTGTGGTGAGCGTGCATACAGGCCATGGAGGTTGTGTGGTGAGCGTGCATACAGGCCATGGAGGTTGTGTGGTGAGCGTGCATACAGGCCATGGAGGTTGTGTGGTGAGCGTGCATACAGGCCATGGTGGTTGTGTGGTGAGCATGCATACAGGCCATGGAGGTTGTGTGGTGAGTGTGTATACTGGCCATGGAGGTTGCATGTTGAGCGTGCATACAGGCCATGGAGGTTGTGTGGTGAGTGTGCATACAGGCCATGGAGGTTGTGTGGTGAGTGTGCATACAGGCCATGGAGGTTGTGTGGTGAGCGTGCATACTGGCCACGGAGGTTGTGTGGTGAGCGTGCATACAGGCCACGGAGGTTGTGTGGTGAACGTGCATACAGGCCACGGAGGTTGTGTGGTGAACGTGCATACAGGCCACGGAGGTTGTGTGGTGAGTGTGCATACATACCATGGAGGTTGTGTGGTGAGTGTGCATACAGGCCATGGAGGTTATGTGGTGAACGTGCATACAGGTCACGGAGGTTGTGTGGTGAGTGTGCATACAGACCATGGAGGTTGTGTGGTGAGTGTGCATACAGGCCATGGAGGTTATGTGGTGAGCGTGCATACAGGCCATGGAGGTTGTGTGGTGAGCGTGCATACAGGCCATGGAGGTTTTGTGGTGAGTGTGCATACAGGCCACGGAGGTTGTGTGGAGAACGTGCATACAGGCCACGGAGGTTGTGTGGTGAACGTGCATACAGGCCACGGAGGTTGTGTGGTGAGCATGCATACAGGCCACGGAGGTTGTGTGGTGAACGTGCATACAGGCCACGGAGGTTGTGTGGTAAGTGTGCATACAGGCCATGGAGGTTGTGTGGTGAGTGTGCATACAGGCCATGGAGGTTGTGTGGTGAGTGTGCATACAGGCCATGGAGGTTGTGTGGTGAGCGTGTATACAGGCCATGGAGGTTGTGTGGTGAGCGTGCATACAGGCCACGGAGGTTGTGTGGTGAGCGTGCATACAGGCCACGGAGGTTGTGTGGTGAGCGTGCATACAGGCCATGGAGGTTGTGTGGTGAGCGTGCATACAGGCCACGGAGGTTGTGTGGTGAGCATGTATACAAGCCATGGAGGTTGTGTGGTGAGTGTGTATACAGGCCATGGAGGTTGTGTGGTGAGTGTGTATACAGGCCATGGAGGTTGTGTGATATGTGTGCATACAGGCCATGGAGGTTGTGTGGTGAGCGTGTATACAGGCCATGGAGTTTGTGTGATATGTGTGCATACAGGCCATGGAGGTTGTGTGGTGAGCGTGTATACAGGCCATGGAGGTTGTGTGGTGAGCGTTCATACAGGCCACGGAGGTTGTGTGGTGAGCGTGTATACAGGCCATGGAGGTTGTGTGGTGAGCGTGTATACAGGCCATGGAGGTTGTGTGGTGAGCGTGTATACAGGCCATGGAGGTTGTGTGGTGAGTGTGCATACAGGCCATGGAGGTTGTGTGGTGAGCGTGTATACAGGCCATGGAGGTTGTGTGGTGAGCGTGCATACAGGCCATGGAGGTTGTGTGGTGAGCGTGTATACAGGCCATGGAGGTTGTGTGGTGAGCGTGTATACAGACCATGGAGGTTGTGTGGTGAGTGTGCATACAAGCCACGGAGGTTGTGTGGTAAGTGTGCATACAGGCCATGGAGGTTGTGTGGTGAGCGTGCATACAGGCCATGGAGGTTGTGTGGTGAGCATGCATACAGGCCATGGTGGTTGTGTGGTGAGCATGCATACTGGCCATGGAGGTTGCATGTTGAGCGTGCATACAGGCCATGGAGGTTGTGTGGTGAGTAGTGTTGAGCATTCCGATACCGCAAGTATCGGGTATCGGCCGATATTCGCTGTATCGGAATTCTGATACTTAGTTCCGATATTTTTCGTATATCGTATACCGGAATCGGAAGTTCCCATAATTCTTTGAGAGGCAATTTGATTTTAGTCAGCCAATGAGGAATCTTATGAAGTGTGGGCACATCCTGTAATGCTGCGGTCATCTTAACTAATGGCATGGCTGTGATTGGCTGCTGAAATGATGTCAGAATGCACTATAAAAGGCGCCGCCTCCATTTTAGCGTCACTGTGCTGTGAACTCTGTTAGGGACAGAACGCTGCTGTGCTGACTCTGAGGGACAGTTAGACATTGCGATTTTGTGTACTCTACTGTGCTTTAGGCAGGCTAGTTTACCAACCGCTGTGTAAAGCTTCCTTTTGCCAGTGTTGTTTTAACAGCTCTGTGCAAGGTGTGTGTGAGAGTGCAGGTGACGCTGCAGTTTGCTCTGCATTCACCGCTGTTTGTAGGCATCTGCAAGTGTCACTCACTGATTTTTTTTTTTTATTTGATTTTGTGGAATTGGTGCAGCTCCATTATATTTGCAAAAAATCTAATCTATTAGTGTGACGCGCTTCCATCCGTATACAATACAGTGGTTGCAAACACTATAGAAGTAGACAAAGGGGCCTTTCACAGCTACTGAACAGTTGTGTTTCAGTGTTCACTGTAGTCTGTGAGCTTTTCATTTTTTGAGTGCAGATCACGCTCCAGTTAGTTCTTCAACTACTGCTGGTTGTAGTCTGCTGAGCGTGTGTCACTGCCTCATCCTTCACATTTTTCTCTAATTGGTGCTGCTCCATTATATTTGAAAAAAATCTAATCTATTAGTGTGACGCGCTTCCATCCGTATACAATACAGTGGTTGCAAACACTATAGAAGTAGACAAAGGGGCCTTTCACAGCTACTGAACAGTTGTGTTTCAGTGTTCACTGTAGTCTGTGAGCTTTTCATTTTTTGAGTGCAGATCACGCTCCAGTTAGTTCTTCAACTACTGCTGGTTGTAGTCTGCTGAGCGTGTGTCACTGCCTCATCCTTCACATTTTTCTCTAATTGGTGCTGCTCCATTATATTTGAAAAAAATCTAATCTATTAGTGTGACGTGCTTCCATTCGTATACAATACAGTGGTTGCAAATGTGTCGACCCGCCACCACAATTGTGGATTACCAGGGCAATGGGGTACTCAGAGCCGAGCCCATGGAAGTCTATGGGGGTTTTGTCACAGGTAGCTGTGGCTCGGTCTGTGGCCCGGGCGGTCTGGCGTATGTTGGGGATATATTTACAGGGGATTGATTTATGTACAGTTCGTGACGCCACCTGTAGTATTCTGGTAATTAGTACCAGCGCTGCTGTAGATCTCTGAGGGGATGGTGAGGCAGCTAGATGTCGGGTCCCCTACAGGTGGGACTGGTCCCTCAAAGTCTATGGGATTTGTGAAGTCGGGTGCAGATAAAGAACACAGTCTCACACGGTCAGCGTCTTTCCATACCTTTACTTGCAAGATGATAAGGCAGGTCCCAGGGAGGCTGATCCAAGGAGAGTGTATCTTGAGACAGCAGCTGGACAAGTTAGGGGCCTCCTTTACTTCCAATACAACGAGTACAACCAGCCTGAAGCGTAGTTCCCTCAAAATCTCCAGCTAATCTATAGCTGTACCTGCCCAGTCAGCTTTGTGTTAGGGGCCTTCCTGTGAAGGAGCTGAATTCTTATTTTGTCCTGCAGAAACTCTAAAGTCTTCACTCCCCCTGACCCCAGTTACGTAATAATAATAATAATAATAATAATAATCTTTATTTATATAGCGCCAACATATTCCGCAGCGCTTTACAGTTTAACAGTTTCAAAACACAAGTCATAGGTAACAACGTTAACAATACAATAATTAAAGCAAAATAAGCCGACCCTGCTCGTGAGAGCTTACAATCTACAATGAGGTGGGGGAGATACAAAGTACAGGTGTGTATATACAATGGTGCATTTACAATGATGGTCCAGCCATCTTGAGGGAGTGAGGCATGGATGGAGATAGTGAATGGGCTACACATACACACTTAAACATAGAACGACTTTGGTTAGTGAATGTGATAGGCCACTCTGAACAAATGTGTTTTGAGGGAGCTCCTGAAACCATGCAAATTGTGGATAGTCCTAATTTCTTGGGGTAGAGCATTCCAGAGGATTGGCGCAGCGCGGGAGAAGTCTTGGAGTCGGGAGTGGGAGGTACGGATTAGTGCAGAGGTTAGTCGAAAGTCGTTTGCAGAGCGCAGCAGTCGGTTAGGCCGATAGATAGAAATGAGGGAGGAGATGTAGGGGGGTGCTGCACTGCACACGTACTGACTATAAGGGGCTGTCTGCCGCGACCTAGGGTCCGGTAGATTCCTGGTTTTCTTATCACTGTGCTTGAAACAACAGTGACCCTTCGGTCCCCAGTGACCGGGTGCAATGTGCAGGACTTCTGCAATCCGTAAGCACTAATCCAATAAATCCACTTTGCCTTTCGCCTTGTCCACGCTGGTAACATAAGCACTCAAACTAGCCAAGGGTCGAGCAGTCACTTCTTTCTTTTCCTTCCTTCAAAGTTAGCTACAGATGCTCAGTTATCAACAGGCAGGAGCACGTCTCTGAACCTGATACCGTCCTTTAGACAGGGATGCTGAAGACTTTCTGCACTAAAACTTCTTCTTTCCTTCAGTGTATGCTGAGGAGGTGATACAGCTCTGACTAGACTAAGGTGAATTCAAACACCTATACCAGACTCCACGATATGAACTGATGATAAAGCAGGCTAGACTCCTTCCTCCCTCCAGACGTCTTCTCTCTCTGAAGTCTAGACACTCACTCCACACGTCCTCACTGTCCGAAGACAGGAACTAGACTGAAAATCACTCTAACACATACCTTGACCACTCCCTCAAGAGTAAACTCCACTACCCTAAGGGTGTGTCTAGTATATGTCGAGTGAATGAATATTTAGCATTAAACTGCTGTCTCGCCACACACTCTCCAGGGTACTGCGTGTGCCTAACACCAGGGCTACACATTCCCCCATGGAAAAAGACAGCACTCCCGGGCTGTAAAATACAAAAGAGACATTTTGTTTATGCAATAAACATCAAACAATAACATCTTCCCATCCGGGAGGTGAGAATATCTTGAACGTTGCAAACTTTATAGAAAAATACAAATATTAAATAGCATTCAATAAATATACAAGATACTTGTGAAGGACCCGCACCAAACCTTCAACGTGGGTCCTGGGTGGGCTGCAGGACATCCGATTGCAGACCTCACTCAGTGCCACACCACACGGGTTTTGTTTTCAGAGGTAGTTGTGACTGGTTTATGTAAAACCAAGAGAAAGCACCGAAGCGCAACTATTTACAAGTAAGTTCTGGGTTAGCATAGTCCTTAACCTCCAAGTCCAATGTAAAACCAAAGACATATTATATAATATCAAAGTGCATAAACTTTTTCTGGTTACTATTTATCATTTACCCAGCCGGGCATTCTACAGTAGAAATATATATATTCACTATATAAATTGTGCAAAACTTTACAAAACATTTCAAACTTTTTACTTTTGGTAGACCCGATATGGATCTCACCAATTCTTCACTATCTTATTCATTTTCTGCAAATACACTTTCCACTACTTTTTCCACCCCGGGGGCTGGAACAACGCAATGGGCCCTAGATCCCAAGACTAGCAAATCATGTGCTGCGATCAGGGTCTGGGTCGCCACAGTTCTGGTGCGAACCTCTAGGGGCGCAACGGATACATTTTCTTCACGTGACACCGATTGCGTCTCAATCACAGTTAGCGATATGGACCGCGTCAGGGATTGCGATTGCGACTGGGTCGCATGTTGCGATGTAGAGGTGGCTTTAATTTGCGATGAAATCTGGGTCGCTTGTTGCGATGAATTTGCAGGGGGCGATGCTGGGGCACGGCCGGATGCTGCTTGAACTGGAAACGGGGACGCTGCGGTAATGGTGACGGTACCTGCGTCTGGGACGGGGTCACGGACGATGGTGACGTTAAGGGCATACCATCCCTTCATTCCCCAGTGCCGCGTATATGTGACGATATCTCCATTTGCTAAGTCCCTCCCGGGATGGCCTTGCGGCAGGTGAGATTCTACGTCACGCCTGCTGACGAAGACCGCTGGGTAGAGGCCCGGTTCACGGATAAAGCCCCAGCCCTTCCGGAGCTGGAACTCAGTCACACACCCCTGCCGCCGCGGTTCCCTCAGGGTACCTTTATCTCTCCGGACAGTCTCTTTGTCCGCGATCAGCTCGGCAAATTGTCGCTGACGGTTCCTCTGAGTTTCCCGCTCTTCCTCCTGCTGGCGTTTCTTCTTCTCCTCACGACGCTGCCATTCCTGTTCCCACTGGGCGGTATAGGCGACGTCATCCAGGCGCGCGCCATCTCGTCCCAGTCCACATCCGGTAGTGACGGACAGGACCCCTCCGGTGTCCCTGCCGGGGACCGATCATCTGCTGCGGCCTCTTGGCCGGGCGGGCGTTCCGGGATTGGCTGTACCTCCTCAACCTCCTTCGCTTCCACCGCTTCACCAGTGGGATCGGGATCGGTACTTTCGGGGGCAGCCTCCGGTTGCTCCTTCGCCTTAGGCAGCAGACTCTTCGGTATCTGGAATCGTGGGGGTTCGTTGAGGGGAGAGATCACCGTGTCCCACAGCCTCCGCTGTTCCAGGGTACGCCGGCGTCTCTCAATTTCTTCAAAGCCAGGTTGGTGCTGGACCATCTTTTTCAGGCGTGCATTTTCTTCTCTTGTCTCTAGCAACGCCTGTTGCAGGTGCAGGATCACGGATAACTCCGGAGTTGGTGGCAGCTTGGCTGGGGCACGGGGCCTGCCTTCCTCCGCTTCCCAGCTCGGCTGCACACGTCCTGCCTCCATGATGTTCCAGAAGATTCTTCTTTCTTCCTGCGGAGACATCCGGTCTCTTCCGTGGAGGTGGGATTTGCGTCTCTTCCTCCTCGCAGGGAAGGTGAAGAGGAGGCGGACCTCCTTTGCTGTAGGGCAGGACCGCATGTTGTAATAGCACTTTGAGAGGGCAGGCATTTTCTTCGCGCCACTGGGGGGTAGACGCCCACGAAGGTACGCCCACCTTCTTCTCCAGCGCCTGAGGGCGCGAATATGGCGACAAAAATGGCGATTTTGGCGCCAAAAGTGCAAACAGTCCTTTTTCACAAAAACAGTTCCATAGGCACGCAGGGCTCGCAATTCTGCGAGTTTCGCATCCTGTTCGTGACGCCAAGTTGTTGTGTGTCGACCCGCCACCACAATTGTGGATTACCAGGGCAATGGGGTACTCAGAGCCGAGCCCATGGAAGTCTATGGGGTTTTGTCACAGGTAGCTGTGGCTCGGTCTGTGGCCCGGGCGGTCTGGCGTATGTTGGGGATATATTTACAGGGGATTGATTTATGTACAGTTCGTGACGCCACCTGTAGTATTCTGGTAATTAGTACCAGCGCTGCTGTAGATCTCTGAGGGGATGGTGAGGCAGCTAGATGTCGGGTCCCCTACAGGGGGACTGGTCCCTCAAAGTCTATGGGATTTGTGAAGTCGGGTGCAGATAAAGAACACAGTCTCACACGGTCAGCGTCTTTCCATACCTTTACTTGCAAGATGATAAGGCAGGTCCCAGGGAGGCTGATCCAAGGAGAGTGTATCTTGAGACAGCAGCTGGACAAGTTAGGGGCCTCCTTTACTTCCAATACAACGAGTACAACCAGCCTGAAGCGTAGTTCCCTCAAAATCTCCAGCTAATCTATAGCTGTACCTGCCCAGTCAGCTTTGTGTTAGGGGCCTTCCTGTGAAGGAGCTGAATTCTTATTTTGTCCTGCAGAAACTCTAAAGTCTTCACTCCCCCTGACCCCAGTTACGTACTGACTATAAGGGGCTGTCTGCCGCGACCTAGGGTCCGGTAGATTCCTGGTTTTCTTATCACTGTGCTTGAAACAACAGTGACCCTTCGGTCCCCAGTGACCGGGTGCAATGTGCAGGACTTCTGCAATCCGTAAGCACTAATCCAATAAATCCACTTTGCCTTTCGCCTTGTCCACGCTGGTAACATAAGCACTCAAACTAGCCAAGGGTCGAGCAGTCACTTCTTTCTTTTCCTTCCTTCAAAGTTAGCTACAGATGCTCAGTTATCAACAGGCAGGAGCACGTCTCTGAACCTGATACCGTCCTTTAGACAGGGATGCTGAAGACTTTCTGCACTAAAACTTCTTCTTTCCTTCAGTGTATGCTGAGGAGGTGATACAGCTCTGACTAGACTAAGGTGAATTCAAACACCTATACCAGACTCCACGATATGAACTGATGATAAAGCAGGCTAGACTCCTTCCTCCCTCCAGACGTCTTCTCTCTCTGAAGTCGAGACACTCACTCCACACGTCCTCACTGTCCGAAGACAGGAACTAGACTGAAAATCACTCTAACACATACCTTGACCACTCCCTCAAGAGTAAACTCCACTACCCTAAGGGTGTGTCTAGTATATGTCGAGTGAATGAATATTTAGCATTAAACTGCTGTCTCGCCACACACTCTCCAGGGTACTGCGTGTGCCTAACACCAGGGCTACACACAACACTATAGAAGTAGACAAAGGGGCCTTTCACAGCTACTGAACAGTTGTGTTTCAGTGTTCACTGTAGTCTGTGAGCTTTTCATTTTTTGAGTGCAGATCACGCTCCAGTTAGTTCTTCAACTACTGCTGGTTGTAGTCTGCTGAGCGTGTGTCACTGCCTCATCCTTCACATTTTTCTCTAATTGGTGCTGCTCCATTATATTTGAAAAAAATCTAATCTATTAGTGTGACGCGCTTCCATCCGTATACAATACAGTGGTTGCAAACACTATAGAAGTAGACAAAGGGGCCTTTCACAGCTACTGAACAGTTGTGTTTCAGTGTTCACTGTAGTCTGTGAGCTTTTCATTTTTTGAGTGCAGATCACGCTCCAGTTAGTTCTTCAACTACTGCTGGTTGTAGTCTGCTGAGCGTGTGTCACTGCCTCATCCTTCACATTTTTCTCTAATTGGTGCTGCTCCATTATATTTGAAAAAAATCTAATCTATTAGTGTGACGTGCTTCCATCCGTATACAATACAGTGGTTGCAAACACTATAGAAGTAGACAAAGGGGCCTTTCACAGCTACTGAACAGTTGTGTTTCAGTGTTCACTGTAGTCTGTGAGCTTTTCATTTTTTGAGTGCAGATCACGCTCCAGTTAGTTCTTCAACTACTGCTGGTTGTAGTCTGCTGAGCGTGTGTCACTGCCTCATCCTTCACATTTTTCTCTAATTGGTGCTGCTCCATTATATTTGAAAAAAATCTAATCTATTAGTGTGACGCGCTTCCATCCGTATACAATACATTGGTTGCAAACACTATAGAAGTACACAAAGGGGCCTTTCACAGCTACTGAACAGTTGTCTGCAGTGTTCACTGCAGTCTCTGAGGAATAACCACACTTAGGCCTTATAACTTTTCTGACTTTCTTTATCAATCTACCAAGATGAAGAAGGCAGGGAGTAAGGCACGTGGTCGTGGCCGTGGAGTTTCAGCAGGGAGAGGACGTGGGGATTCTGTGGCTGCTGCAGCACCCAGTGACACAGCATCCACCAGTTTTCCCCGTGAGCGTTCCTTTATGCGCACTTTTGTAGGAGCTCAGCGTACCCCCTGCTGCGGGAAGAACAAATTGAAGCCGTTGTTGGTTGGATGGCAGCCAATGCATCGACTTCAATTGCTTCCACCTCCTCTCAGGACCACAGCACTGTTGAACAACCATCTGTCTCTTCACCGCCTGCCAAATTGCCCAGGCAGTCAGAGAGTTCTGAACTGGAGCCAGCTGAGTCTCTGCTTCTGTTCTCAGAATCTGTTGGCTTGGAAACAGGGGCCCAGCCAAGCAGCATTCTGGAATGTGAAGAAGAGGCAGTATGCAGTGATGCGCAACAGCTGTGTCTCTCTGAATGTGAAGAGGCGGGTGAGCCAGTGCCGATGGTCAGCACACCGCAGAACGCATCTGATGATGATGAGACTCAGGTGCCATTTTCTGTTGAGCAAGGTGCTGGCCAGACCACCCAACAGCAGCAGGTGTTGGAAGAGGGTAGTGGAGATGATGAGGTCCAAGACCCAACATGGCGTGAGGAACAGGAAGGTGGTGGTAGCAGCTCTGAGGAAGAGATTGCCCCAACGGTCCAAACAGTAGGGAGAGGTAGGCTGCAGACTCGGTTGCCTGTACCCTCCAGTTTGGCACCCGTTCGTAGCAGTTCTCTTACAACAGCCAAACCGGGCGCTCCCAGGACTTGCACTGCGTGGTCCTTTTTTGACACACTTGCAGATGATATTTGCTATGTCAAATGCAAGCTGTGTAATCAAAAAGTTAAAAGAGGTAAAAATATCAGTAACCTCAATACCACAAATATGTGGAAACATGTACGGACAAAGCACGTAGCTGAGTTACAAAGACACACTGGAGATCTAGGCCAACCTACAGCAGCACCTACATCTTCAGCTCGTGTTGGAGCCTCTTCCTCCAGCTCACACACAGCTGGTTCGGCTTCCTCACAGGATCGCCATGGAAGAACCTCTGTAACTGTTGTCCAGAGACCCAGTGTTATTCCACCCACAGCTGCAAGTTCCCTGTCATCCTCACACTCCCAGGCCACAAAACAGCCATCGGTAGCACAGGCATGGGATAAAAGACGGCCATACTCGGCAAACCATCCACGAGCACAGGCTCTGAATGCTGGCATTGCAAAACTCCTGTCCCTTGAAATGCTGTCATTCAGGCTGGTGGAGACTGACAGTTTCCGTGACTTAATGTCATTGGCAGTCCCACAATACAATGTGCCCAGCCGATTTTATTTCAGCAGGCAAGCCGTCCCTGGTCTGCAAAAGCATGTTGAGGGAAAAATTAAACATGGCCTACTAAACGCCGTCAGTAGCAAGGTCCACCTGACCACCGATGCGTGGACCAGTACCCATGGCCAGGGACGATACCTTTCCCTCACTGTCCATTGGGTCAATGTTGTGGAGCCGGGTACAGATCTTGCGAGTGGCGCTGTACGTGTTCTGCCAACTCCAAGGATTGCAGGAATCAAGTCTGTCCACATTGACTCCTCCTCCTACTCCAGTTCCTCAGAATCATCGCTGCAGGAGCCGTCACGGTCTACCTCCACATGGACCCGTGAACGTTTACCTGATGCGACCGATATGAGCACAGCCGTGGCCAAACGTCAACAGGCCGTCCTGAAATTAATTTACATGGGGAATCGAAGCCACACAGCGCAGGAGCTCTGGAATGCCATCAAGCAGGAGAGCGACGTGTGGTTTTTGCCAGCGAATCTCCAGCCAGGCTTGGTAGTGTGTGACAATGGCCGAAATCTGGTGGCAGCTCTGGGCCTTGGCAACCTCACTCACATACCATGTCTGGCACATGTGCTCAACTTGGTCGTGCAGAGTTTTTTGAGGGACTATCCGGATCTTGATGCACTGCTGCACAAGGTCCGCCTAGAGTGCGCTCACTTGTGACGTTCCAGCATGGCCAGATCGCGCATTGCAGCTCTGCAACGCAGATTTCGCCTTCCTGAACATCGCATCATATGTGACGTACCCACCAGGTGGAATTCCACGTTACATATGTTGGAGCGGTTGTGTGAGCAGCAGCCAGCAGTAATGGAGTATCAGCTGCATCAGGCGCAATCAACTCGCAATTTGCGTCGTTCACACTTCACCACTACTGAGTGGGCCTCTATGAAGGACATCTGCCACGTTTTGCGTGCGTTTGATGAGTCAACGCGGATGGCGAGTGCAGATGATGCACTAGTCAGCCTGACTGTCCCCCTTATCTGCCTGCTTCAAAAAACACTGCAAGCAATAAGGGATGAGGTTTTGGAAGAGGTGGAGGATGAGGAGTCACAAATTCCATCACCTTCTGGACAGTCAGCGCAACGTGGTTCCTCACAAAGGGCTGGGCAGTGTTCACTTTGTGAGGAGGATGAGGAGGAGTCAATGGAGGAGGAAGACATCGCTCCAGAGGGAGGTACACAACGCTCTAGTCAGTATGTAGAGCGAGGGTGGGGTGATGCAGAGCAGGCAGAGATGACGCCTCTTGCAGGGGACAGCGTTTCTTGGCCAGTTGGGAGTCTGCAGCACATGGTTGATTTCATGCTGCAGTGCCTGAGAAACGACCGCCGCATCGCCCACATTCTCACCACGTCTGATTATTGGGTGTACACCCTCCTAGACCCTCGCTACCGGGACAACTTACAAAGCCTCATCACACCGTTGAACCGGGAGTGTAAAATGCGGGAGTACCAAGACATACTGGTGCAATCCATAATGTTCTCCATTCCAGCCGAGAGCACTGCTGCTGCTACTGCTTTACAAAGCAGCTCTGTGCGTCGAGGCAGTGGAGACAGCTCTGCAACAAGAGGGAGCACAAGCAGCGCCTCTGCACAGGGCAAGACCAGTATGTTCCAAATGTGGCGAAGTTTTTGTGGCAGCGCCACCAATGTCTACACCATCCGAGACGGCTCCAGTCAGCAGGAGGCAACGTTTCCGTAAGATGGTGACAGACTACATGTCTTTCCCTCTCAGTGTACTCCCAGATGGCTCTTCCCCATTCAAGTTTTGGGTCTCTAAGCTGGATACATGGCCAGAGCTTAGGCTGGTTTCACACATCCGGCGGGCGCCTTGCGGCGCCCCCGGAATTTTCCCGCAGCGCCGCATCTGAAAATCTGATGCGCCGCATGTGGCTTTTTTCGCATTGACATGCATTAGCGCCGCATGGCGCCGCATGTCAATGCATTGCATGCGGTTTTGTCCGGATGCGGCGCAAATGTACATTGTGGCGTCCGGAAAAAACGCTGCATGTAACGTTTTTTTTTTTTTGCCGGATGGTTTCTTATCTCTCCAAGCATCAGAAACCATCCGGCAAAAAAACGCATTTTGGCCGCCGGATGTGTGAAAGCTTTTCACATGCGGCGCTGCGGCTAAATGCCGGGGGCGCCGTTTAGGCGCCCGCCAGATGTGTGAAACCAGCCTTAGCCAGTATGCATTGGAGGTGCTGGCTTGCCCTGCTGCCAGTGTATTATCGGAACGCGTCTTTAGTGCCGCAGGTGGTGTACTAACAGACCGTCGCATGCGACTATCCTCCGATAATGTAGACCGGCTTACTTTTCTGAAAATGAACAAGGCATGGATCTCGCCAGAATTTGTCTGTCCGTTTTCAGATTAAATAACTGGTTCGCAACGTTATCCATGTCTCCTGTTCCCTACACATGCACAGAAAAACCCATGTCGAACATGCTCCAAATAGGGAAGAGCCGTCACCCTGATTGTTATGCTTAAAACAGGAAATTGTGAAGTTTTCCAGGCCTAGAATGATAAATTTTTATGACAAATATGGACAAATAATAATTTGTCATCACAGCGCATATCTGCACATGTCTATTATAAATGGTAACAAAAACTAAAACATAGTCTTCACTTTTTGAAATTTATGCATAAAAGTACATTTCATACTTATCAATTAATGCTTTTTAAGGAACTTTATCTGTACCTGTAAGATAATGCAGTCAATGGATGTACAAATCATAAAATCCTCATCATCATCATCACGATTTTTATTTATGACAGACATTATAAAATACACATACTGATGCCAACTGTAACTTCACACACCATATATGAAATGGCCAGCATCTAAACCTGGTAATAATGTGCAATAATAAATTATTACATCTATAAAGTGCATCATGCATACTGACAATAGGTAGTACTAGTTATACCTGCAAGTGCTGTTGAAACAACCACAACAGATATAAATTAATAATGGTATATAGGTATCACAGTGCATAGTTACTCATGGACAATGTCGATGTAATACTGTACCTCAATAAAGTCAGCGTGAACCATTATGCTTGTTAGTCTTGTAGATTGTTAAAGAGGGAACGGTCTTTTTTTGTTGGTCATAGGTGGAGTATTAGACAGTAAATGATTACTGCTGTTGTATTTTTGGCGTCCCTAGGGCGCAATAACGCTGCGTAACGTCACATTTTATAGAATCATCTAATTGACACATGCTACCCTACCCTACGCGTGACAGTAGGAAGGTAGTGTTGACGGATAAAGCCTTGCGCAACCAGACATGCTTTTACCCTCTTCAACACTGTCCAAGCAAAAAATGCATGATTGCAGCCGCAGACTTTATTGACGTACAGTATAACATCGCCATTACCCATCAGAGGCTGTCCACTGTCTGATACAGACATAGAATATACCTTTGCTATCCGTAGCCTTTCTTTCACCTACACTTGCAGGCACACACTTAAATTGTGACAATGCATTATGTTTTTTTAAATGGTTATTTTTTATCGTACATTATTGTGTCATCACATTGATGAGTCCATGCTGGACATGTCATACATGCTGTACAAAGTAACGATTTTATTAACTTAAATAATTGAAATGTCTGTGACTGTCACATCTAAATTGCAATGATGATGATGATGAGTGACGATTACAAAATCCATTGTCTTCACTATGTTATGGTTTAACATAGCGTTCCTTAAGCATTATTCATAAATACAAAAATGGACTTTTATTCTTAAATTTACAACACTATATTTTGTAACCAATTTTTTGGGTGGTGTGTTGTTCCATTTCTTGTTGGCATGTGCATATATGCGTTTATATTTGCAGTGTTTTTATTTTTATTCTTGAAGTTAGGAAACATGTGTATCTTCGTACCGTGTTAGCCATTAGATAGAAAAATATTTAGACTTGAGAGTCCACAGTGGTTGATACCTTTGAATGGATAACTGAAAAGATGGTAACAAATTGCAAGCTTTCGAGGCTACTCACGTCTCTTCATCAGGCAAAGACTAAAACAAAAAATGAAGCATCACATATTTCTATACACAACAGGACACAGGAATAGTGCAATAGGTAAGACAAGTAAGTGACGTGTAGCAGAACTGTCATTATCACAGAGGGATGAACATAAATATTGGAACAGTTCCTAGATAAGGATAGAAAGTTTTATTGCCCTCTGATTGGGGTCTGGTTTTGTGTTTTAATGCCCCTGGAAGGGCAGAGACGCAGATTCCTTAATTGATATAGAATGACATAAATCCGTGTGATCTATTCATTCCATCACTAACAGTGTCAATGGTCATGATGAGCTTATATTCTGAAACCTTTGTATCTTTGTCATATTTGAAGTTATATTTTAATACCAGTAATTCCATATCCATCATGCTATGACCGGGCATACAAAAGTGTTTTGCCACAGGTTAATCCATTATTTTTTGTCTTATCGTGTGGCGCTGATAATTCATCCTTGTTCTCATTTTTTGGCCGGTCTACCCTCACTTGTCCCTCCCTCACTTGTCTTACCTATTCCTGTGTCCTGTTGTGTGTACAAATATGTGATTCTTCCATTTTTTTTTAGTCTTAGCCTGATGAAGAGACCTGAGTAGTCTCGAAAGCTTTGAATTTGTTACCATATTTTCAGTTAGCCATTAAACGGTATCAACCACAGAGGACTCTCAAGTATAAATATTTTTCTATTCTTGGAATTGAAATTCATCATTTTATTGTCCTAGTAAAACTTCATTTATTCTTGTTTGAAGTACATACATTTGCAATGGCCACGTAACAAGGCAATAAGTCAATATTTTGTGCCTACACCCTCCTTGACCCTGGGCTTCAACAGCGCCAGTTGCTGCTCAGAAGTGTTAGATGCACAGATGTAAACAATCGCTGATGTGTTTGTGGGGTTCAGTAACGCCTGCTGTTCCCCTGCTGTGTGTCTGGCAAAAATTACTGCTGCTAACTACAACTTCAACTTCAAACGTCTCATACTAGGCCTCTGCCTACACCCTCCTTGACCCTGGGCTTCAACAGCGCCAGTTGCTGCTCAGAAGTGTTAGATGCACAGATGAAAACAATCGCTGATGTGTTTGTGGGGTTCAGTAACGCCTGCTGTTCCCCTGCTGTGTGTCCGGCAAAAATTACTGATAGCTACCTAATCATGGTGAAAAAAACCTGACATCTCAAAGTGTCTAGTGCTACACATAGATATGAGGCTACACCCTGATTTCTAAGCTGTAAATATTTGAAACGTCAACTTTCAAACCATAAAATGATTAGTCTTTGTCACAAATCTGTAACAAAATAAATGTGACATATTATTACAGATATGCACATGTCGAAAACAAATGCAAACACAAAATCCTACTTATGCTATAGGATACTGATGGTCAACCTTGTCACTCCATAGCTTAGACAAATCCAACTCACATCATGATGACTCCAATGCTGCAATGTTGGAAGTGCATAATGTGGGTTGAACTTTGACAACTGCTGCAGTGCGAAGGTTATACTTCAGTGTTCTTGCCTTTGAAATAAAAGCATACAAGTAAATATAATAATCCAATGTTGATTAAGGGACGTGATGTACAGTGTAATATTGTGCAAACAATGCATGTAGGAATAGTCCTCTTCAACATTACTTATATTTGTGTCATTTTAAAAAATACATATTTGATTAGAAAGTTAACAGCCCATATCATAAAGGTCCTTCATGTAAACATGATAATCGCTTACAAAAATCATGCATTACCTTGGTAAAGTCAATAGTGCATAGTCACAATAGCAAAATATATACCTGTAAGTGGTGCTGAAAGAACGACAACTGATAGAATACGTGAATGATATATATTTATCAGACTGAATAGCGACATCTGTACAATGTCGATATAATACTGTACCTTAACAAAACAGCTGTGTCACACCTCACACTCGTTTTTCTTGTAGCTTGTTATGTAATAGGGCACATGCGTGTATGTTTCATCATAGGTGCATGTTTACTGAGTAAAGCAGTCATGACAACGCCTTTGTGTTGTCGGTACGCTTGCGATGATGAACGATGCGCACCATGAATGTTAGTCTGCGTCATAAGACGTACAGACGCTCCAATACCCAACGCGTCACAGCAGGAAGCCAGTCTGTGCGTCCAAACAGAGGCGCAACCATACATGCACGTAACCTTTTATAAAGCTAGATAAAAAAAAGGATGTAGTAGTAACGCACACTTTATTGAGGTACAGTATTACATCGCCATTCACCATCTGTGGCTATGCAGTCTCATCTATATATACCTTATCTATCCGTTGTCATGCTTGCAAGTCCACAGTCAGGCATAAATATCTGTTTTCACTCTGCACTATGCACTTTTTAAATTTTCGTTTTGTTAATATAAATGATTGGCACATATTATCAGTATTACATGATGGAAATTTTAGATATTTTTTAAAAAATTGTAGTTATTTATTCACCAAATGTAAAGTTTTATGAATGTCAAAGAAAACTTGTAATGCTGATTATGTTTTTAAGTCAGCCATTCATTGTCTACACAATAAAAATGGTGTACATACTGTTACTTACCCATCATTAATGGATTCTGATGTGTACTTGTATGCTTTTATTTTAAACCGTATAGCAGATTATTTAACCTATTTTAATTGTGGTTTGCATTGCTTTTCAACATGTTAATGTATGCGTTTATGTTTGTAAATTTTTAATTTACATATATTTTTTTAAGTTAAATCATCATCTTATGGTACTAAAGTTTATATTTCTCTTGTTTGGAGTATAGACATTTTTAATTGACACGTAACAAGGAAAATACTTGATATAGTATTTAAACATCCTCCTTGACCCTGGGCTACAACACCGCCAGTTGTAGCTCGGAAGTGCTGTTAGCACAGTGAACACTTGCTCCTGTGTTACTGGGGTTCAGTAATGTCAGCTGTTCCCCTGCTGTGTGAACGGCAAAAAGTCCTGCTGCCTCCACCCTGTTCTCTTCTCATCCCTGGGCTACAACACCGCCAGTTGTTGCTCGGAAGTGCTGTTAGCACAGTGAACACTTGCTCCTGTGTTACTGGGGTTCAGTAATGTCAGCTGTTCCCCTGCTGTGTGAACGGCAAAAAGTCCTGCTGCCTCCACCCTGTTCTCTTCTCATCCTGGCTACAACACCGCCAGTTGTTGCTCGGAAGTGCTGTTAGCACAGTGAACACTTGCTCCTGTGTTACTGGGGTTCAGTAATGTCAGCTGTTCCCCTGCTGTGTGAACGGCAAAAAGTCCTGCTGCCTCCACCCTGTTCTCTTCTCATCCCTGGGCTACAACACCGCCAGTTGTTGCTCGGAAGTGCTGTTAGCACAGTGAACACTTGCTCCTGTGTTACTGGGGTTCAGTAATGTCAGCTGTTCCCCTGCTGTGTGAACGGCAAAAAGTCCTGCTGCCTCCACCCTGTTCTCTTCTCATCCCTGGGCTACAACACCGCCAGTTGTTGCTCGGAAGTGCTGTTAGCACAGTGAACACTTGCTCCTGTGTTACTGGGGTTCAGTAATGTCAGCTGTTCCCCTGCTGTGTGAACGGCAAAAAGTCCTGCTGCCTCCACCCTGTTCTCTTCTCATCCCTGGGCTACAACACCGCCAGTTGTAGCTCGGAAGTGCTGTTAGCACAGTCTACACTTGCTCCTGTGTTACTGGGGTTCAGTAATGTCAGCTGTTCCCCTGCTGTGTGAACGGCAAAAAGTCCTGCTGCCTCCACCCTGTTCTCTTCTCATCCCTGGGCTACAACACCGCCAGTTGTAGCTCGGAAGTGCTGTTAGCACAGTGAACACTTGCTCCTGTGTTACTGGGGTTCAGTAATGTCAGCTGTTCCCCTGCTGTGTGAACGGCAAAAAGTCCTGCTGCCTCCACCCTGTTCTCTTCTCATCCCTGGGCTACAACACCGCCAGTTGTTGCTCGGAAGTGCTGTTAGCACAGTGAACACTTGCTCCTGTGTTACTGGGGTTCAGTAATGTCAGCTGTTCCCCTGCTGTGTGAACGGCAAAAAGTCCTGCTGCCTCCACCCTGTTCTCTTCTCATCCCTGGGCTACAACACCGCCAGTTGTTGCTCGGAAGTGCTGTTAGCACAGTGAACACTTGCTCCTGTGTTACTGGGGTTCAGTAATGTCAGCTGTTCCCCTGCTGTGTGAACGGCAAAAAGTCCTGCTGCCTCCACCCTGTTCTCTTCTCATCCCTGGGCTACAACACCGCCAGTTGTAGCTCGGAAGTGCTGTTAGCACAGTGAACACTTGCTCCTGTGTTACTGGGGTTCAGTAATGTCAGCTGTTCCCCTGCTGTGTGAACGGCAAAAAGTCCTGCTGCCTCCACCATGTTCTCTTCTCATCCCTGGGCTACAACACCGCCAGTTGTAGCTCGGAAGTGCTGTTAGCACAGTGAACACTTGCTCCTGTGTTACTGGGGTTCAGTAATGTCAGCTGTTCCCCTGCTGTGTGAACGGCAAAAAGTCCTGCTGCCTCCACCCTGTTCTCTTCTCATCCCTGGGCTACAACACCGCCAGTTGTTGCTCGGAAGTGCTGTTAGCACAGTAACACTTGCTCCTGTGTTACTGGGGTTCAGTAATGTCAGCTGTTCCCCTGCTGTGTGAACGGCAAAAAGTCCTGCTGCCTCCACCCTGTTCTCTTCTCATCCCTGGGCTACAACACCGCCAGTTGTAGCTCGGAAGTGCTGTTAGCACAGTCTACACTTGCTCCTGTGTTACTGGGGTTCAGTAATGTCAGCTGTTCCCCTGCTGTGTGAACGGCAAAAAGTCCTGCTGCCTCCACCATGTTCTCTTCTCATCCCTGGGCTACAACACCGCCAGTTGTTGCTCGGAAGTGTCATTGGCACGGGTACTCACTCCTGCCCAGACTGGTTACAGCACGCCATCTGTTTCCTCTCAGTGTAAACGTGACTTAGCCTCCAATAAGTTGTCCTGTCGTGTTGCGGTCGGGTTAGCCGACTCTATGGTGCTTGGAGTTTAGGTGCTTCCTATGTGTGCTGCGGGATATGCAAATAAAGGCTGTTTCCGTTGTGACAATAGGACAATCACCCACTGTAGTACTGTGGGATTCGGTAACTGCGGCCGGCTCGCGGCCTGTCATCTTAAATTTCCATGGGTACCTTCTGCTACCCGTCCGGGTTCCAGTACCGTCAGCTGGTTCTCCGCAGTGCCTTTGGCCTAGGTGCCTCCATCTCGGTATCCGAGTTCCAGCAACGTCTGCTGGTCCTTGGTAGTGCTTTGGAGCACAGGTACCTCCTGCTTAGTAACCGTTCCCAGTAACGTCAGCTGGTCCTCGGTTGTGCCATTGGCTCTTTTCCTTCTGCTGCCCCTCCGGGTTCCAGCACAGTCAGCTGGTCCTCTTTACTTGCATTGACTCTTGTACCTTCTGCTACATTTACAAATTGAAGATTTTTTCAATGCTTTTTTGGGTAATCACTCTGGATCTCCAACAATGAAGACGACGACCCTGATGACCACCCCGAAGAAGATGACGACCACAAGGACGACGAGCATCAAGCCAACCAGCCTAAACACCATCACAAAGAAGAAATAAAAGATTACCAAACAGGACTAAGAAGGTTAAGACAAACTGCAAGATACAGAACAAGAGACTTAAGAACAATAAGCAGAAGATCAAAAAGCAGAAGAACATGAAGTATAAGACCAAAATGAAGAGCAAAATATATGATCTAAATTCTAAGCAGAAGAAGACTAAGCAGTGTATGGGGGTGAGTCCGTTCCTCCTCGTGGTGCCCCTGGAAAATGCCTGCTGCTGCTGCAGGCTAAACTGAACACGGACAAATACTGTTGTAATTTAAATCTTTTGTGACAGCAAGAACGGAAGGATGAAAAATTCATACTTTGACAGATTACAAGTACAGGATTCTCTGTCACAAATAAGAATATGATGAAGAAGATGAAGTACAATATGAATAAGAATAATAGTTTAATAAGAAGAATATGAGTAATGTTAACAAAAAGATGAATAGCAAGAACTTTAAGAAGAAGATAAAGAAGGTGAAGATGAAGAATAATTTGATGAAAAAGATGATGCTGCTGAAGATTATGAAGGAGAAAGTGTGTGAAAAGTTAAAAAGGTGAAGAGCATGGAAGTTGTGAAATATACATATTTGCCAAAATAGAAAAAACGTTAACAACATTGTTAATTTATTCGTCAATCCGAACATCTTTAAAAAAAAAATATATATATATGCTATTCCATTTGATTGTGTTAAACATCTATGCCTTTAATGTCTCCTCAACCTTCCCCAATACATTCTACATTACTCTTTGTTGTTTTCCTTCATGTACAATTAACCAACAAGGCAAGAATGGGGTTTTTTTAATTCCGATATTTTGTTCCCATAGACTTACATGGGACTTCCGGTATCGGTATCGGGTATCGCCGATATTTTAATGGTATCGGCGATACCATTCCGATTCCGATACTTTTGGATATCGGAAAGTATCGCTCAACCATAGTGGTGAGCGTGCATATAGGCCATGGAGGTTGTGTGGTGAGCATGCATACTGGCCATGGAGGTTGCATGTTGAGCGTGCATACATTCCATTTAGGTTGTGTGTTGAGCGTGCATACAGGTCATGGAGGTTGTGTGGTGAGCGTGCATACAGGCCATGGAGGTTGTGTGGTGAGCGTGCATACAGGCCATGGAGGTTGTGTGGTGAGCGTGCATACAGGCCATGGAGGTTGTGGTGAGTGTGGAGGAGCGTGCATACAGGCCATGGAGATTGCATGGTGAGCATGCATACAGGCCATGGAGATTGCATGGTGAGCACGCATACAGGTCATGGAGGTTGCTCGGTGAGCATGCATACAGGCCATGGAGGTTGCTCGGTGAGCATGCATATAGGCCATGGAGGTTGTGTGGTGAGTATGCATACAAGCCATGGAGGTTGTGTGGTGAGCGTGCATACAGGCCATGGAGGTTGCTCGGTGAGCGTGCATGGAGGCCATGGAGGTTGTGTGGTGAGCGTGCATACAGGCCATGGAGGTTGTGTGGTGAGCGTGTATACAGGCCATGGAGGTTGTGTGGTGAGCGTGTATACAGGCCATGGAGGTTGTGTGGTGAGCGTGCATACAGGCCATGGAGGTTGTGTGGTGAGCGTGTATACAGGCCATGGAGGTTGTGTGGTGAGCGTGTATACAGGCCATGGAGGTTGTGTGGTGAGCGTGCATACAGGTCATGGAGGTTGTGTGGTGAGTGTGCATACAGGCCATGGAGGTTGTGTGGTGAGTGTGCATACAGGCCATGGAGGTTGTGTGGTGAGTGTGCATACAGGCTATGGAGGTTGTGTGGTGAGCGTGCATACAGGCCATGGAGGTTGTGTGGTGAGCGTGCATACAGGCCATGGAGGTTGTGTGGTGAGTGTGCATACAGGCCATGGAGGTTGTGTGGTGAGTGTGCATACAGGCCATGGAGGTTGTGTGGTGAGCGTGCATACAGGCTATGGAGGTTGTGTGGTGAGCGTGCATACAGGCCATGGAGGTTGTGTGGTGAGCGTGTATACAGGCCATGGAGGTTGTGTGGTGAGTGTGCATACAGGCTATGGAGGTTGTGTGGTGAGTGTGCATACAGGCCATGGAGATTGCATGGTGAGCGTGCATACAGGCCTTGGACGTTGCATGGTAAGAATGCATACAGGCCATGGAGGTTGTGTGGTGAGCATCAATACAGACGATGGAGGTTGTGTGGTGAGTGTGCATACATTTTCTTTGGAACAATGGTACCTGCTGATTCCAGGTCTTTCTGTAGCTCTCCCCAGGTGTCCTTTGCTCTTCAACAACTCTTCTGATAAGTCATTTCACTCCTCTGTCTGAAATGTTACGGAGAGCATCTGGTCATGGCCGGTTTATGGTGAAATTATGTTCTTTCCATTTCTGGATTTTGGCCCAAGCAGCGCTCACTGGAACCTTCAATAGTTTAGAAATTCTTCAGTAATCAATGCCATCAGGATGTTTCACAACAATAAGGTTGTGAAGGTCTTGAGACAGCTCACTGGTTTTACCCAGAATGAGATGTGTCTTGTGTGGCACCTTGGTAATGAGACACCTTTTTATTGGCCATTAGATGAACCAGCTGATATTATTTGTCACTAAGTAGCAGGATTGTTTTCTAATTATTGCTAGATTTCATCCGGTGTTAGGACTTTCCAGGGCTTTTTGCTCTCCTCTTTCTTCATGTGTTCAATACTTTTTCTCTGTGTCATTTCTCATTATAACACATAATTTATGGACATCTATGGTGATTTCTTTGCAAGTGCGGATTTCATGAGTTGTTACTGACATCTGGGGAGAATTTCATCTCAATAGCACCTTCAGTAATAGATTTACTTTTAAAATTGGTGACGTGTTCAGTAATTATTTCATCCGCTGCATGTAAACCATCTCTCACCTCAGCCGGCTTTATTAATCAGATTTTTATAAACAGACATTTTGGTGGAGAGTGTCCCTATCGCCTTACATTGAGGAGTCAGACTGCAGTTGGAGCGTACGGTGTATACAGAAGCACAATGTTATCCAAGGACAGCAGACGTATCCAGATAGCCTGGAATCCCCGGCCCTGACACCCGTCATTTTACCATCCAAGTTACAAATTCTTGCAGACAAACATCTCTGTTGTTCTGGGACCTTCCTCACTGACCTTAATTAATCCATAGCTTAACCAGTCCCGTCATTTTAGCTCTAAGAATAGTTCCCGGAGCCGCATGCTGCAGCCGCAGAGACGCTCTTTGTGGGCTATCATTTTTTTTTATTGTGTTTTGCTGGTAACAACTAAACCAAAAATGACAACTATGCCTCAAATGGGCAAAGTCATTTCAGGATAAATCAATAGTATAAACAAATAGAAGAAACTTTATAATATATCTCATCAGAGAAATCTGCATCTTTCTCCACTTATGAGCCCCTTCTCTTCCCACTGTCTCCTGCACTCATGATTTATTTACACTGAAAACTGAAAATCATTCTAAGGCCTCGTTCACAGGTCCTGGTGATTCCTGGTGAGGAAAAACCAATACTGGTGAGATCAGTGGTCCATGTCTGTATGTACATATGTGAAATCCGTGTGACACGTACCAGCGCCCGGGAAAAAGCAGTACAGTTCCCGCTGATCTCATTGTCGCTTGGTCTTCCCGAGATCAGCGCAACCAGACGACAATGATGGGAGATGTAATTCTTCAGCACCCGCTGTGTCCATCCTGTGTAAAATAAAGAATTAAATAAAAAAAAGCGTGGGCTCCCGCACAATTTTCATAACCAGCTGAGGGAAAGCTGACTGCTGGGGGTTGATGTTAATAATCTGGGACAAGGGACAATATCCCAAAAGGTTCCCAGGCTATTAAAAACAGCTCACAGCTGTCTGTGTAGCCTTTCCTGGTGAATTTATGGGGGACCCCAGAGAAAATATGACATAGGGTCCCCCTATAAATTCAAACCAGCAAAGGCTAAACAGACAGATGGTAGCATCATAATTGGTGGAGGAAGGTTGAACTTGATGGACCGAGGTCTTTTTTTTTTCATCCTATGTAACTATCATAGCAGCTAATCTGCACCCATTAGCTCAGAGACAACTGAAAATTAGAGATGGAACCTGCAAAGTGGAAAACTAGTAAAAGTCATAATTACCAGAAATAGTTTATTCTGATAATTAGTATTTATGGTCATTATAGCTATTGTTCAGAAAAACAACCAGTGTTTTTGCAGCAGAGCTGTATCAGTGTGTGTACGTGTGCAAGCAACAGATCTGTGTGTTGCAGCGCTGTGTGTGCAGCAGAGCTGTGTGTGCAGACGAGCTGTGTGGTGTGTGTGCAAGAGAGCTGTGTGTAGTAGAGCTGTGTGTGCAGCAGAGTTGTGTGTATGTAAGAAGCTTTTAGGTTGTGTGCAGCAGAGCTGTGTGTATGTACAAGACAGCTGTGTGTAGAAGAGCTGTGTGTGCAGCAGAGCTGTGTGTATGTACAAGACAGCTGTGTGTAGAAGAGCTGTGTGTGCAGCAGAGCTGTGTGTTGTCACAAGCTGCTGTGTGTAAAGAGCTGTGTGTGAGAGAGCTGTGTGTGCAGCAGAGCTGTGTGTGTACAGAGAGCTGTGTGTAGAAGAGCTGCGTGTATGCAGAGAGCTGTGTGTAGAAGAGCTGTGTGTGCAGCAGAGTTGTGTGTATGTACAAGAGAGCTGTGTGTAGAAGAGCCGTGTGTGCAGCAGAGCTGTGTGTATGTACAAGACAGCTGTGTGTAGAAGAGCTGTGTGTGCAGCAGAGCTGTGTGTGTACAAGAAACTGTGTGTAGAAGAGCTGTGTGTGCAGCAGAGCTGTGTGTAAAGAGCTGTGTGTAGAAGAGCTGTGTGTGCAGCAGAGCTGTGTGTAAGAGAGCTGTGTGTGCAGCAGAGCTGTGTGTGCAGCAGAGCTGTGTGTAGAAGAGCTGTGTGTGCAGCAGAGTTGTGTGTATGTACAAAAGCTGTGTGTAGAAGAGCTGTGTGTGCAGCAGAGCTGTGTGTATGTACAAGACAGCTGTGTGTAGAAGAGCTGTGTGTGCAGCAGAGCTGTGTGTATGTACAAGACAGCTGTGTGTAGAAGAGCTGTGTGTGCAGCAGAGCTGTGTGTATGTACAAGAGAGCTGTGTGTAGAAGAGCTGTGTGTGCAGCAGAGCTGTGTGTATGTACAAGAGAGCTGTGTGTAGAAGAGCTGTGTGTGCAGCAGAGCTGTGTGTGTGTACAAGAGAGCTGTGTGTAGTAGAGCTGTGTGTGCAGCAGAGCTGTGTGTAGTAGAGCTGTGTGTATGTACAAGACAGCTGTGTGTGGTAGAGCTGTGTGTGCAGGGGAGGAGATTATCATCTATCTATCTATCTATTATCTATCTATCTATCTATCTATCTATCTATCTATCTATCTATTATCTATCTATCTATCTATCTATCTATCTATTAATCTGGCCCATGATGCTTATTTGCAGGTGGCAACTGAGAGATGTATCTCCAATCAAGAATTCCTCCCTCTCATTCTGCAGATTGGTAAAGGGGAAAACTATCAGCTACATTCTACATTAGTGCTAAGTGTTGTAATATGTTGCGATCTAGCCTCCTCTGACCGAATCTACTATCTGTCCCCCTCCTACCTCTGCTAGATCCCTGATCCCTCTAACTCCAGTCCTCAGGACCCACCAACAGGTCATGTTTTCAGGATTTCCTTAGTATTGCAAAGGTGATGGAATTAATGCTTGAGTAGGTGATAAAATTATCACCTGTGCAATACTAAGGAAATCCTGAAAACATGACCTGTTGGTGGATCCTGAGGACTGGAGTTGAGAAACACTGCTCTCATACTAATCTGTCGGAGGAA
>JARQOD010008150.1:0-36709 GCA_033576555.1 Oophaga sylvatica
AAAGTCTTAAACAGGGATTTCTTTTAAGATGGATTTTTCCAATTCTTCAATGGTTGAATCGATGGTCTGCAAAGAGGTAGTGTTCTTATCAATGATGATCTGCAGAAATTCGAGTGAGCATGTTGTTGCTGCTGAAGTCCACCTTTTGATCAGCGTAATCATCATCTAATTCAAACGAAGGGTACAGCTGTATTCTGAGACCTCGAGGGATTATCTGCTGATCCACATAATTTTCTAAAGTGGATCTATTCCACCAGACCCAAGTTTTTTTTATACAGAGCGTATTTATATTGTTTAATCAATTCTTTATTATTTTTAGTTATATCCTGAGTATTTTTGGAAGCTCCCTGTCTAAATAAATTAGATGCCTTTGCTTGCCAGGATTGTTACCTAGCCTTTAAATCCATAATAGGGAAAAACGGACAATCTGTTTACAAAAAACAGAAACATAGATTAAAACCCATAGTCCTAAATCTTGTAGGCAATTGACACTTCAATCAAATTATTAACACATAATCCACGGAGGAAAATATCATCCATGGATATGAAGTGAAGGAGATAGAGAATTTTTACTAAAATTATTATTTTTATTGAAAAATATTATTTTAAAAAGGATAACATGAGAATACAGGAGTTTCCAAAAAATAATAAAAGAGATCTGGGATTAGAGATACTAAATATGTTACAACAGTTCTAAGTATACAGATGCTTGAATTATATACAATTTTGATAGAATCTAAATGCACTTCAGCAGCTTGAGGTGCAAAAAAAGTAGGAAATGTTCTTTATAGGGAGGTTTAACCCTTGCAAATGTCAGTATGTATAATAGGGAAATCAAAGGGGCATTAGTCAGCAGACTTGTGCCTTCATTAGATACATAGAACACATCTGAAACTTGCCAAAGAAATCTCACAATGTTTCACCGCTACTGAAGTGTTATAAGAAGTGTCCCCCTGAATAGAAAGTGCATCAATAATGCAAGCATATCTTATTAGGGAGAAACGTTTAAACAGAGATTTTTATGTCAGTTATATTTGTATCTATATTGGTAAACTTGCACATACACAATATAAATAATGTTTACTTGCCTAATAGATGTTGATATTAATCCATCTTTAGGTTTTTGATGGCATGGCATTAATATTATTATATTATACCAAAATGTTTCTATAAGAGTATTTGTATTTTTGTAACATGGTATTGGTATTTTCAACTCCATGAGGTATAGTCCTATTTTATCACTGTCCAGCAACTAGAATTTAGGTCCTAGCACTTTCCTTCACAATTTTTCTCCCCTTTTTTATTAGTCTTCTTTTCCTTCTTCATTATTTATTTTTTATTTTCTATTTTTCATTTTTCACACTTATCCCTTTTCACATACACAATTTTTGTTTCATTAGATTTTTGTTTTGTTAGATAGATTTGGTCTGGAGGTCCGTATATCCATCTTCTTCTATCCTGCCAGTACCGAGTATGACATTTTCATTTTTTTAGATCCCATACGCATGCGCTTTGTGCGCGACACTACACTCAATTGTCATATCATTATTATTTCTTGCTTTTTGCAGTCCAGTGCGCGCGTGCGAGGAGCACGATTCCCTTCGTACTTACGGGGGCGCTCTAAAAGTGACCGCTAGTGATTCTTCGCTGGCGGAGCACAGAGCGCGATACCAGAAGTAGTTGTTGCTATGGGAACGCGTCCCTTAGACACGTGCGCCGTAATGGACCAGCTGCAGCACTCATCAGGTCAACAACCAATCATACTTGTGCATCCCGCATATAACGCTCCAACACCTCCCACACATTGTCACGTCCGGAAGAAGCTATTCAGCGAAACGGTGCCCGTCGGGCGCTGGGATTAGAGCCCTGCAGACACTTTTGCCGTGCATTCTGTCCCTCTAGTACCTCCACCATGACGGTGTCGGCTTATAAGTAAGTACTTTGACACATTTATACCCACGTTTCTCCTTGCCTTAAAGCGTGAGGACTCAAATGTTTCCATGATAGGCATGGGCATTTTTATATGCATATTTTTGTACGTCTAGGGTATCATGCAGGCAATCTCTGTTTAAACGTTTCTCCCTAATAAGATATGCTTGCATTATTGATGCACTTTCTATTCAGGGGGACACTTCTTATAACACTTCAGCAGCGGTGAAACATTGTGAGTTTTTCTTTGCAAGTTTCAGATGTGTTCTATGTATCTAATGAAGGCACAAGTCTGCTGACTAATGCCTCTTTGATTTCCCTATTATACATACTGACATTTGCAAGGGTTAAACCTCCCTATAAAGAACATTTCCTACTTTTTTGCACCTCAAGCTGCTGAAGTGCATTTAGATTCTATCAAAATTGTATATAATTCAAGCATCTGTATACTTAGAACTGTTGTAACATATTTAGTATCTCTAATCCCAGATCTCTTTTATTATTTTTTGGAAACTCCTGTATTCTCATGTTATCCTTTTTAAAAAAATATTTTTCAATAAAAATAATATTTTAGTAAAAAATTCTCTATCTCCTTCACTTCATATCCATGGATGATATTTTCCTCCGTTGGATTATGTGTTAATAATTTGATTGAAGTGTCAATTGTCTACAAGATTTAGGACTATGGGTTTAATCTGTTCTGTATTAGAAGGGATCCTGGATCCCGGGACATGCTCCTGAATTTGGATGCTGCAGGTATAAGTATGGTAAAAATATTCAGCATTTTATGTCCCAAACACGTGCAAAGCTGAATACGTAGAAATCTCAGGCTTCTTTCATGTTCTTTGTACCTGTGTAAGGTAACATGTTTCACTGTGTGTTAATACTCAGGCTGTACTTCCTTCTGTCTCCTGTGTGCCTTCACAGCTTGTGTTTCAAGAAAGTAAACAGAGGACAGCAGGGATTAACCATTTCCAGGCTGTATTCCAGCACCATCATCTAAATCTTGGACTTCCCAATATCAAAAGACAAGAAGCGTAACTTTAATACCTTGGCAAAGTATGGAGCCTCCTTCTAACCTCATCCAAAGTTGAGAGTCAATACACCTCTATACATTTAAGTGTTTTTATATGGTCACGTGCAGAAGAGAATCCATGGCAACATCCGAGAGGAATCTCATGTTGGAGCTGCTTCATACCATCACCTCCCTCCCAGCAGCCTTGATCCTTAATGCCGTCTCATGTCTTGCAAGAGAGAGGGCACCATGTAGTAGGCTAGCAGTCATCTTCTGAGGTGCCATTGAGGAAACAGATCAACAGGGTGATTTTTTTAACCCTTCTGACCCAATTGTTTTTTTTTCTTAGTGAGTGGTGTCATAAGTGCCTGGTAGCCACTTTTCTCTGTTCCCATAATAGAAATAAAATAGCCATTCATCCTACCCCAATGGAATGATTACTATTGTTCTACCAAGAGTTATCTCATGCCTTTGGTCTTTTCCTCTTCACTTGTGATTGTGGATAGGGGGGCCTGTACAGGCTCACATAGCTCATAGAAAAAGGGGATAGGGTTTAGTCTAAGCTGGGCCTCCTTCTCACGGGCCCCCATAGCAGCTACATGGGCTGTATGCTCTTGTTTGTATTGTGAGATGTCTCCAGCTAGTCTGATTACATTATTGTGCATTGAGAGATCCCTGCACTGCCTTTTCCCAGTCCTGCTATTTCATGTGGCTGGATGTCCCATAACAAAATATAAAAGTATTGATAAAATGCCCCTTATTTGAACTTGAAGCTGATGCGTTAGAAGGAGGAATAATGGCAAGTGTAATATATTGATCGGCTTTGACGAGGGTCAAATTTGAATGAATAGCAAGACTTGTACGCTGTTCCATGTGTGATCAAAAGTGATTCAAGGAAGGACAATTGGTGACAGGACCATGGGTGTTGAAAATTATGCTAGTCTGTTCCATTCAGCGCCACAGAAGACAAATTACTGTAGCATAAAATTCTGCAAAGTGCGTGTTATAATGAAAAGGTGACAATGCGTCACAGTTTGCTGTGTATGGCACATTGCCCCCAACTTGTCACAGTGCCCCAGCTTATTTCTCTCCACTGTTGAGCTGACAAAGGGAATGGTTTGAAGAACATAATAAATAGTTCAGGGTGTTGACTTGAAGGACCCAGCTTGCAACCTACAGACCTTCAGAGCCTTTAGACTCTACTGCTAAAGTCTTAAGGGTATGCCACACTAAACAACATCGCTAACGGGATCGCTAAAAAAGTCACTATTTAGCGATCCCGTTAGCGATGTTGTTGTGTGCGGCATGCAGCAACGACGTGGCCCCTGCTGTGATCTCGTCCGTCGTCCTGACCGTTCCGGACCCTATTCTGATCGTCGGCGTCCCGCTGGGTAAGTATATATCGCTGAGTGTGGCACCTTTTTTAGCGATTTAGCGTACTTTTGTACCGCTAAAGTCGTTAAGGAGATCGCTAACCGCGATAGCGTCCTTAACGACATCGCTAAATGTGGCCGACACTAGCGATATTGTAAACGATCCCGCTAGCGATCTCATTAGTATGCGACGCTAACGAGATCGTTAGCGGGATCGTGTAGTGTGGCAGTACCTTTAGTGTCAGATAACATGGAGTCAAACGTCTTTAGAAGCGTGTAAAGTCCATGCCACAATGCGTAAGCTGTGTTTCGATGGTATCAGTGACATTTATAAAATATTAGGTAGAGGGACTATAACTAAAGATTAACAAAGTGCCTGAAATACATCAGTTTGGGGTGTTCTTTATCTGCAGTCTTTTCCAGTCCATTTTTTTTATGGATTTTTGAATAAAGTTTGAAATTTCTTTTAGCCCTTATCAAGCAGAAATACTTTAGTTCACCATCAGAAGTAAAACAAAGTATGAAATAATATAGTATGTTGCACCCAGTAAAAAAAGTAGACTAAGGCTGGTTTCACATTTGCTGTTGGGTCCGCAGCGTTTATTCCGCATACTTCTGCATGCGTCATGTTTTGCCTATCTTTAACATTGTGGATGCAGGTTCATGCGATTGTATGCTTTTTGCCCATTTGATTACGCCTTCGTCGTTTCGGCTTGTGTGGCGGGTGCGGCTAACGCAACATGTTGCAATTTTGGAGGCGGCAAATTGCAGAAGGAATGCTTGCAGAAGGAATGTGTCTAAACAACGCATTACAGTCTATGAGAACGCATGCGCTTGTGAGTCGCACAACACCAGGGTTATGGGTACTCGGCACCGAGCCCGTTGAAGTCTATGGGGAATGTCACAAGTAGCACAGCTCGGTCCGTTGCCCTGGGCCTCATTCAAAGGGGATATTTACAGGGGATTGTAGTAATAGTTCGTGACGCCACCTGTGGTTTCTGATCAATATAACCAGCGCTGCAGGGTAATTCTTCTGAGGGGATGTTACTAGGCAGCTAGATGTTAAGTCCCCCACAGGTGGGACTGTTCCCTCAAAGTCTATGATGGTGCAGGGTGCAGGCAATAACGCAGTCACACAAAAGTCAGTCTCTTTTCATACTTTACTGATGTTGTTGGCAGGTATATCCCGGGAAGCTGGTCAGGGTGGAGAATGCACATGCAGGTAATCGCTGAGCAGGTTTGAGGCCTCCTTTCCCTTTGAAATGTAGGTGAGTCCTAACTTGCATAAAGTCAAGTTTAACTCGTAATGCAACAGCTACGCCCGGTCGACATTGTGGTAGAGCCTTTTCTGTCTCTGGTACTCAGATGTTGGCAAGAACGAAGTCCTCCTATGCAGTGCACTGCTAAAAGTCTTTGTTCTCCCTGACTCAAGTTACGTATCAACACTTAGGGCTACCTTCTGTGACTTGAAGTCCAGCAAGGATTCCGGTTTTCTATCACTAGCCGTGAAGTACTAGCAATGCTTCGGACCCGGTGTCCGGTTAACACGTGACGGTGATTATCACCCAGGTCACTATTCCTTTCTTCTCCACTCGCCTGTCGCCCTGCTCTCACCCTTAACATAAGCACGGGTAGCAGTAGGTGTAATTGTCAGCTTTCTTCCTTTCCGCTCACTGAATGTTCTCAGTTGGCTCGTTGTTGTAACACTGTCGTCCCCTTCCTTCCCTTCCTTCACAGACTCTGTCCAGAGCAGCTTTCAGGACATTCCGTCAGACTGAGTATAAGCCCGCTCCGAGAGTCACTTTCCACGTTCTTAGGAAACACAGTCAGCCCGTTCTGAGGTAACAGCTTCAATCTTTCTCCTTCTGTCTGTGACAGGAATCACTTCAGCTCTCTCTGAGCTCTGACAGGAACTAATCTGGCTTGAACCAGACTGAACACTAACTGAACACTGACTGAACTGGCTCCTGCTACATGTCTCACTAACCTTAAATAGTCTAAGATTCCCTCTAGTGGTAATGTTGGGAAGTGTGAGATGTGAATGAATATCAGGTTTCGCAATTACCTTTTCTGTGCACTCTCCTGGGAACATGTGTACCAAGCGCAGCTGGGCCACACATCCCCCCCTAGTTATCATCAGCACTCCCGGGCTGAAATAGAAAAGGAAAACATTTTTATAATATAACATCAACAATATAACTCATCCCTTGCGGGAGGTAAGGACTCTTTAACGTTACAATGTATACAATGGCAAGTAGAAAACATATCAAAATACTTTTCACATCAATAAATACAACATAAGATTCTTGTGGAGGACCCGCACCAAAAACCTCCCACGTGGGTCCTGGGTGGGCTGCAGGACTTCATTGCTGCAGACCTCACTCAAGGCCACACCATACGGGTTTTTCTTCAGAGGTAATAAGGCTTTGTGTAAAACCAAGATGGGGCACCGAAGTGCGAACTATTTACATCACAGTTTTTGGGCTGGCAAAGTCCTCAGCCACGCAGTCTTTGCTAAGAACATTTCAAGAAAATTACATATCATACAATTACTTCACTTTACCCAACTGGGGTATTCTATGCAAAATTATGCAAACATCATTACAATATTAATAAAGTGCAAATCTTCAACTTTATACAGCTGCAGTAAACCCTGTCTGGGTCCTACTGTTCTTCTTCTTTGCAGATTGTAATGACGTCTTCCACTCCTGGGGCTGGAAGTAAGCGGTGCGATCTGGAATGCATCACTAACATGTCATGGCCTGCAATCTGTGTTTGAGTGGCCACAGTCCTTGTCGCATTTGAGCGATCTTCTTGGGACCCCACGGGTGCCTCGTTCAGGTACAAATCTTCCATTGAGAACGCAGGTTTGCGCTGTGATCTAACTGAGGACGCACCATCCGGTTGCGTTGCAGAATAGGACGCACAATCCTGATGCACTTCAGAATAGGATGGAGGTTGCGATGCAGAGGAGTTTGCAGTATACGATGCTGGTGCGCGACCTGGTGCTGACGCTCCTGGGGCTTGGGACACTGTGGCATGATGTACATTACCGGCGTCGGGGACGGGTCGCTGACACGGGTGACGTTCAGAGCATACCACCCTTTAAGACCCCAGTGCCGCGTATAGCTGACTATATCCCCATTCATGAGATCCCTTCCCGGATGACCAATGGGCAGATGAGACTCCACATCCCTGCGACTGACAAATACTCCTTGGTACAGGCCTGGCTCATGGATGAAACCCCAGCCTTTGCGGAGTTTAAAGTCACTAACGCACCCCTGGCGCCGCGGTTCCCGGAGCGTACCTTTATCTCTCCTGACGTTTTCTTTATCAGCAAGAAACTCCTCCTGGTACCGCTGACGGAACTGCTGCACCTCTCTCTCCTCCTGCTGTCATCGCTGCTCCTGCTCACGGCGTCGCATTTCGTTCTCCACCTGGGCGGCGTATTCCACGTCGTCCAGGTACTCCATTTCCTCCCAGTCGACCTCCAACACGGATGGCTGGGTCTCCTCCGGTGTCCCTACCGGGGATCGGCATTCCGCTGCGGCTTCCAGGCCTGGCTGGTACTCCGGAACGGGCAGGACCTCCTCAGCCTCCTTCTCTCCCGCCGCTTCATCGGTGGAGTCGGGATCAGCACTTTTGGAGCCGGCATCCGGTTCTTCATCAGCCGCTTGTGTCTCGACCACGCACCACAATTGTGGGTTTCCAGGGCAATGGGGTACTCAGAGCCGAGCCGGTATGGGATTGTCACAGGTAGCGGTGGCTCGGTCTGTGGCCCTGGCGGTCAGGCGTATGTTGGGGGGTATATTTACAGGGGATATATATATACAGTTCGTGACGCCACCTGTAGTCTCTGGTAATTTGTACCAGCGCTGCTGTAGATCTCTGAGGGGATTGTGAGGCAGCTAGATGTCGGGTCCCCTACAGGTGGGACTCTTCCTCAGGTCGATAGTAATGATAGGGTAGTGCAGGAATGCAATCAAATAACACAGTCTCACACATCAGCGTCTTTCCATACCTTTTTACTTCAAGTTATTCAGGCAGGTCCCAGGGAGGCTGATCCAAGGAGAATGTATTTCGAGGTAGCAGCTGGACAAGTTAGGGGCCTCCTTTACTTTCACAAAGATAATGAGTACAACCAGCATGAAGCGTAGTTCCCTCTATAATCTCCAGCTTCTCCAAGCTGTACTGCCCAGTCAGTTTTGTGGTCGGAGCCTTCCTGTGAGAGAGCTGAATTCCTATCTTGTCCTGCAGAGACTCAAGGTCCTCACTCCCCCTGACCCCAGTTACGTACCGACTATTTAGGGGCTGCTTGCCGCGACCTAAGGTCCGGTAAGCCTCTGGGTTTTCTACCACCATGCGTGAAGCTATGGTGATGCTTCGGTCTCCAGTGACCGGTGACAACGTGCAGGACTTCTCCAATCCTATAGCACTCAGAATTTCTACCACTGTGCCTTTCGCCTTGTCCGCGCTTGTAGCATAAACACTCACACTTGCAAAAGTCATATAATCACTCCCTTCTTTTCTTCCTTCAGAGTTAGTTGCCAGACTCTCAGTAATCTTTTAGGCAGGAGCACGTCTCTGAACCTTCACTGTCCTTGAGACAGGAGACTGAAGTATTTCTGTACTAAACTCTTCCTTCTTTATCAATGTCTTCAGTGAGGTACAGCTCTGACCAGGCTGAGGTGATCTATATCTCGCCCTTACTGGCCTCCACTTGCTGAACTGCTGATAGAACCAAGCTGGACTGCTTCCTCCCTCCAAGTCCCAGCTAGACTCCACACGTCTGCTCTGTCCGAAGACAGGAAACTGACTACTAAATCACTCAACGAATCTACACTGACCACTCCCTACGAGTCACTACACTACCCTAAGGGTGTGTCTAGTGTATATTGAGTGAATGGGTATAGAGCATTGAAACTGCTATCTCTCCACACATTCTCCAGGGTACTGCGTGTGCCTTCACACCAGGGCTACACATTCCCCCATGGTAAAAGACAGCACTCCCGGCTGTAAAATACAAAGAGACAATTTTGTTTATGCATTAAACATCAACATTAAACATTAATTCGTCCACTCCGGGAGGTAAGGAGTCTTGAACGTTGCAAACAAAACATTATATATAGAAAAATACAATATTAAATAACATTTTCATATAAATAGACAATATGCTTGTGAAGGACCCGCACCAAACCTTCAACGTGGGTCCTGGGTGGGCTGCAGGACATATAAATGCAGACCTCACTCAGTGCCACACCACACGGGTTTTTATTATTCAGAGGTAGTTGTGGTGGTTTTATGTAAAACAAGATAATGCACTAGGTGCAACTATTTACAAAATCAGTTCTTGGCTGGCTCAGTCCTCAACCTCGAAGTCCATTGTAAAACAAAGACACATTATATCAAATCACATCACAATAAAGTGCAAAAACTTTTTATCTGATTACCCAGCCGGGCATTCTTCTTTTGGCAATATATATATATACGTTATATACACATTTAACTTGTGCAAAACATTTTCACTTTATAAAACTTATGTACATCTTCTTAGTTGCGGTAAACCCTGTCTGGGTCCTACCGTTCTTCACATTTCTTGGTTAACTTTGATTACACTTTCCATCCCGGGGGCTGGAACAATGCGATGGTCCCTAGATCCCATTACTAACAAGTCGTGTGCTGCTATTAGGGTCTGGGTCGCCACAGTTCTCGTGCGAACCTCTAGGGGCGCAACGGGTACTTTCTCCTTGCGAGACACCGATTGCGTTTCAATTTGTGTTTCAGTTAGCGATATTGATCGTGTCATAGATTGCGATGGAGACTGGGTCGCAAGTTGCGATGTAGAAGAATAACGAGTTAGTGGAGAGTATACAGGTGTTGCTTCTATTTGCGAGATACCTGCAGGGGGCGATGCTGGGCACGGCCGAATGCTGTTTGAGCTGGAGACGGGGACGCTGCGGTAGTGGTGACGTTACCCAGCGTCGGGGACGGGGTCACGGACGATGGCGACGTTAAGGGCATACCATCCCTTCATTCCCCAGTGCCGTGTATATGTGACAATGTCTCCATTAACTAGGTCCCTCCCGGGATGACCCTGCGGTAGGTGGGATTCTACATCACTCTGCTGACAAAGACCCCTGGGTAGAGGCCCGGTTCTCTTATGAAGCCCCAGCCCTTCCGGAGCTGGAACTCTGTCACACACCCCTGCCGCCGCGGTTCCCTTAGAGTACCTTTTTCTCGACGGACACTCTCCTTGTCCGCGATCAGCTCTGCATGTTGCCGCTGTCGATTCCGCTGAGCTTCCCGCTCTTCCTCCTGCTGGCGTTGTTGTTTCTCCTCACGACGCTGCCACTCACATTCCCACTGGGCAGTGTAGGTGACGTCATCCAGGCGCCGCCATCTCGTCCCAGTCCACGTCTGGTAATGACGGACAGGACCCCTCCGGTGTCCCTGCCGGGGATCGATCATCTGCTGCGGCCTCCTGGCCGGGCGGGCGTTCCGGAACTGGCGGTACCTCCTCAACCTCCTTCGCCTCCACCGCTTCGCCGGTGGGATCAGGATCGGTACTTTCGTGGCAGCCTCCGGTTGCTCCTTTGCCTTGGGCAGCAGAAGTTTTGGTAACTCCAGACGTAGGGGGTCATCGAAGGGAGAGATCACCGCGTTCCACAGCCGCCGCTGCTCCAGGGTACGCCGGCGTCTCTCGATCTCCTCAAATCCAGGTTGTGGCAAAATCATCTTTTTCAGTCGTGCATTTTCTTCCTCTTCCATGGATTTCAGCAATGCTTGCTGGCAGGTGCAGCGACCACCGGATGAACTCCGGTTTCCCTAGTGGCAGCTTATGAGCCTCGGCCACGCGGGGCCTGCCCTTCCCTCCGCTTCCCTCGCTGCACACCTGCTTTCCATGATGTTCGAGCGTTTTCTTCTTCTCCCAGAAACGTCCGGGCCCCCCCCCCCCCCCCCCCCCCCCCACCCCCCCCCCCCCCCCACAACACCACACACAACAAACCACACACACCCACCCCCCCCTCCTCCCTCTACCGTGGAGCGGCGGTTTGCGTCTCCTCCCTCTTTGCAGGAAAGAACTAAGAGGAGGCGGACCTCCTTTGCTGAAGGGCAGGATCGATATTGTAATAGCACATCTTCCCCAACCCCACACCGACCACCACACACCCCGCTGCCTCCATCCACCCCCTACCCCAAACCTCCTCCCATATCACCACTCACCCCCACATACGCCGCACCCTAACTCAACACCTACCACACCCCCGCCCCGTCCAATTAAAACCACCCCCAGAAACCTAAACCCACCACCAAGCACCTCTCTCCCTTACCCAAAACCCCCCCCCACCCCCCCCCCATCTAACCCCCATACCTCGCACCTCGCACTTCGCACCGCCCAACTCCACCCCCAACCCCGCTACCATCAAACCACCCCCCCTCCCCCTCCACCTCCCCACCTACTCAGCGCAACCCACACCCACAGCCCTACCACTATTGTACCACCCTAACAAAACTCCCCCCCCAACCCACCACAACCTCTTCACCCACACGTCTCTTAAATCCGGTACCGCCCAAATCCAACCACCTCATCTTACCATACCTCGTTCCCCCGACACTGCACCACTTTAACCGCCCTCTCCCACCAACCTACCCCAATTCCGCCCCCCCCTCCCGCGACCCCAACCCTTGGAAAAACCCGTCCCCCCCTCCCCACCACTCACCACCCTCCAGGCCCAAACCCGCCTACCTATCTCCATACCCGCCACCCCCACACCAGACTGTAACTCATGAATCCCTTAAGCCGATCCCCCACTCCACCCATCCACCCCGAACCCCCAACACCCCCGCCCCCCCCCCCAGCCCCCACCTTAAACCCAAACAAGCTCCCTCACCCCCAATTTCTCATCCCCCCCCACCCATCGCCCCTACCCCAACAAATACCTTCGACACACCCCTACCCCCCACTCACTCCCCTCACCGCATCCAAAAATCCCCCGAACCTAAGACCTTACACATATAAAAATAAGAACCTATCCCCCCATTTCCCACCCCAAAACAACTACACCCCCAGCGACCTACCCTTTCACCATACCACCACCAAGACCGACCGTCCCCCATACCCAAGACCCACCAAGCCAGTCCCCCACCTTACCCAACCTAGCCAACCAACCACCTTACCCCACCGACCACCCCAGCCCTCACCCTTCTGGCCCTATCACCAAACCACCCCCCACCATTCATTATATTAACCCCTCACCGTCCCCACCCAACACTCCACCACCTACCAACTACCCCCCATACCACCATTACCTACCCCCCCAGCTCCCCAAACCGACCCCCAATCCTCTTTAGACCCCTACCCTACAACCGACACACATACCATACCCTCAATCTATCACACCTATTCACCCCCCCCCCACCAAAATGTTACGTCACACTCCACTCGCCCGCCCACTACCCACCCTCCACAACTCCCCACTCCCGCACCACAGGACAACTACCATCACCACCCCCCTCCACCACAAACCCCAACCCCTAAACCCATACCACACCCCAACGGATCCCCGTTCAAAGCGCTTACACTAATACCACATACACCCCCCCCATCCCTCTAAACCACGTATCCAGTAAATAAATGTAAAAAAAACCCAAACCCCACACCCAAAAAGATATATAACTTTAAAAGAACCTCCCTCCCCTCAACCGAACCCCAACCACAGCTGTACCACATCCCCCACCCTAATCCCCCCACCAACCACCCCCCAGCCCAACCCCCCTATGCTTCCCAAACACACCCACCCACCCCCCCCACCTACCAACCCTCCGCACCCACCCCAGACCACTCCCGCCCTCCCCTCCACCGCCCACCACCCTACTACCCATCCCCGCCCCTCGCAACCCCTGACCACGCATTCCCCCGTTAGCCCCAGACCCCCTTCCCAAACATCACCTCCTCACCCACCATGCCCCTCCCACCACCCCTTTTTTATCTCTCGACACCAACCCTAAACACAAATATACCCCCAAAAACCACCAACACCTTCTACCGCAAATATATACTCTAACCACCTCAACCCCCCACGCCATACCCCCGCCCCATACCCCCCCCACCCCCACCCACCCACCTCCCCCCCAAATAACTACCACAACCTACCAACCTACTCCCCCCGGCAAATACCCCCCAACCAACCCCCCCCGCCCCAACCCCCCAAACCCGAACCCCGCCGATTCACACCTTGCATACCACACATTACCTAATTAACCCCACCACCCGTACTCCCCCTCACCCCACGTACGTACCGCCCCCCCCAAACCAGCGCCCTGTACCCCCACCACCAGTTACCCACAACCCCTCCATCCGTCGTAATACCCAACCTAGCTAAATACCCCCCCCAAACCAAAAATTAACATACCTCCTCCACATACCCCATCCTCATCTACATTACCCCCCCAGTGCCCTATCCCCCCCCCAAAAATAACCCCCACCACTTAACATTCACCCCAATGCCCTGTACCCCTCCCCCAACTGTACCCCCATCCTCTCACTTTCCCACACAGTAGTACCATGACATGCCTGAGCAGAATGAATTAATAAATTCCATCCCGCTCTTACCCAGGAAGCTTGCAGGCAGTGACTGAGGCAGGAGCAGGAAGTGTCCAGTGTCTGCACACAGAGGGCACTAGGACCCAGTGTGGCTGAGACAACCAGAGCCTGCAGGGCAGAAAGTGAAACTACAGCTGCTGCCGCCAGGAAGGAAGGAAGGAGCTCCTCTGGTGAGACAGCAGCTCCGTGCACTGCGCACACAGACAGGCACTGCAATCTGTGGCAGAGGGAGCCGCCATTGTGCTGCTCTCTCCGCTCTCTTTCATTGTGTGCCCCTGCTTCTAGGGAGGGGCAGCTGCCCCACGGTGGGTACGCCCATGGTACTGGATCGCCGCTCTGATTCTCCCCGGTTCGGGGAACCGGCTGCTTTTTGAACAACCGGTTCCATCGAACCGGGGAGAACCGTCTGAATCCCACCCATGTGCGTGTGTACAAAGTGTGCGGAGCGGAGCCGCGTGTGTATGAGGTGTGCTGAACCCTGTGTGTACGAGATGTGCGGAGAGGAGCTGCGTGTGTACGAGGTGTGCGGAGCTGAGCCACATGTGTATGAGATGTGCGGAGCGGAGCAGCGTGTGTATGAGGTGTGCGGAGCGGAGCCGCGTGTGTACGAGGTGTGCGGAGCGGGCCGCATGTGTACGAGGCATACAAAGTGGAACCATGTGTGTATGAGGTGTGCGAAGCCGTGCATGTACGAGGTCAGTGTATGGCGGGGAGCATTTATACATTCCTACCATCCCAGATCCAGCAAGACTGTCCCGATTTTGAGAGTGCCCCGACCAGGAGCTTACTTTTCCCATGGACACAGGAGTACAAGGCGGAGCCCTGAGGAGCACTTTAAAACTCACATGTGATGTTCCACTGGAAGTGATGTGCTGGAAGCTGCCTGGAAATTAGGTAATTTTGGGAGGGGATTGTGATGGAACCATGCAGGCAGTTCAGGGAATGCTTCAGATCTATCACCATGTCCTCCACCGACAGCGCGGACAGCGGGATCACCTTGAAATCGGGATGTGAGCAAATACTGATATGTCCTGCATCGGGAGGCACAGGTGGGCATGACAATGGGAGACGAGCTGCTGTAGTATCCTTATAGAATATTTCTTTCTCTGTTTCTTTTCTCTTCTCTCTTCCTGTTTCTTTCTCCTTTCTTTCCTCTCCTTTCTTTCTCTCTCTTGTTCTTCTTCTCTACTTCCCCTTTCTTCTCTTTCCTTTTCTCTCTCTGTTCTTTCTTTCTCATCTTCCCTTCTTATCTTCCTTTCCCCTTTCTTTTTTTCTTCTTCTTCTTTCTTTCTTTCTCCTCTTTTTCTTTCTCGTTCTTTTTCTTTTCTTTCTCTCTGTTCTTCTTCTTTCTTCTCTTTCTCTGTTTCTTTCTTTCTTTCTTTCTTTTCTTCTCTTTTTCTTCTTCTTTCTTTCTTTTTTCTTTCTTTTCTTCTTTCTTTTTTTTTTTCTTTCTTTTCTTTCTTTCTTTCTTTTTCTTTCTTTCTTTCTTTCTTTCTTTTCTTTCTTTTCTTTCTTTCTTCTTTCTTTCTTTCCTCTTCTCTTCTTTCTTCTCTTTCCTTCTTTCTCTTTCTTTCTTCTTTCTTCCTTTTCTTTCTTTTCTTTCTTTCTTTCCTCTTTTCTTCTTTCTTTCTTTCTTTCTTTCTTTTCTCTCGTTTTTTCTTTTCCTCTTTCTTTCTCTCTCTGTTCTTCTTTCCTTTCTTTCTCTCTTTCTTCCTTTCTCTCTCTGTTCTTTCTTTCTTTCCCCTCTTTCATTCTGTCTCTGTTCTTTCTTTCTTTTCTCTCGTTTATTTCTTTTCCCTCTTTCTTTCTCTCTCTGTTCTTTCTTTCTTTTTCTCAGTACGAGTCAGGGTGCCCATAGTACCAGCCACTGACACTATATACATAGCTCCTGTGTATAATGTCAAGCACTGGTGATCACTGTATTACCTGTACACTGACACTATATACAGATCTCCTGTGTATAATGTCACCAGTGATCACTGCATTACCTGTACACTGACACTACATACAGAGCTCCTGTGTATAATGTCACTGTCTCCACCTTTTATCGGCGCCATCTTGCGACTGCAACTTCTGTCTTGCTAAAACGGTCCACGACCACCCAGATGACAGTGAAACCCTCAGAGGGGGGAAGGTCAGTAATAAAGTCCATAGCCAAATGTGTCCAAGGTGCACTAGGGACCTCCAGAGGGCAAAGCAACCCTGCAGCAGGAGTATGAGAAGACTTAGATCTAGCACACACAGTGCATTGACGCACCCACTTAATGACTTCCTTCTGCCATCCAGGCCACCAAAAGCTGCGACCCACAAGGTCTCAGAGATTCTAGGATGACCTGCCAACCGAGAGTCATGACATTCAACAAACAAATCTCTCCTCAGGGTACCAGGCACAAACAACCTCCCATGCGGCGTGTTAGATGGGGCATTCTCCTGTGCTTTAAGAATCTCATCTTCCAACACGGAGTCCACAACCGCAATAACAACACCCTCTTGCAAAATGTTTTCCTCCTCCTCAGTACCCACCATAGGAGAAAAGCTGCGAGACAAAGCATCAGCTTTAACATTTTTAGTACCTGGGATGTAAGTAACGGTAAAATTAAAGCGTGAGAAAGACAGTGCCCACCTAGCCTGACGGGCATTCAAGCGTTTGGCAGCATCAAGGTAGATCAGATTTTTATGATCGGTGAAGAATTGAACAGGAAATTCCGCTCCCTCCAAAAAATGATGCCAGTGTTCAAATGCGAGTTTAATTGCCAACAATTCCCGATTACCGATATCATAATTTAGTTCAGACTCAGAAAATTTCTTTGAAAAAAAAAGCACAGGGATGTACTCCATCCGTCTTTTCCTGAGACAACACCGCGCCGACCCCCACAGAAGAAGCATCAACCTCAACCAAAAATGGTTTAGTCACATCAGGCTGCGTAAGGATGGGAGCAGAGCTGAACCTCTCCTTTAGCAACACAAAAGCCTCAATGGCCTCAGTAGTCCACTGAACCGCATCAGCACCTTTCCTGGTGAGATCGGTCAGAGGTTTGGCAATCACAGAAACATTTTTTATGAATTTTCTATAATAATTGGCGAACCCCAAAAACCTCTGTATTGATTTCACACCAATAGGTCTAGGCCAATCCTGCACAGCTTGCACTTTCACAGGGTCCATCTCAAAACCTTCACTGGAGACAATGTAGCCCAAAAAACTAAGTCTCTGTACAGCAAACTCACATTTTTCTAGTTTGGCAAAAAGTGAATTATCACTCAGTAACTGTAATACTTCACGCACACTCCTCCAATGAGACTCCAAATTCAGTGAATAAATCAAAATGTCATCCAAATACACAACCACACTTCTGCCGATCAAAGGTCTAAGGATGTCATTAATAAGATTCTGAAAAAATGCCGGAGCACTGGAAAGCCCAAAAGGCATGACCAGATTCTCAAAATGACCCAGTGGAGTGTTAAACGCAGTCTTCCATTCATCCCCCTCCTTCATGCGCAACAAATTGTATGCCCCTCGAAGATCAATTTTCGAGAACCACTTGGCCCCCACTAACTGGTTAAACAAATCAGGAATCAATGGCAGTGGGTAAGGATTGCGTACAGTAATCTTATTAATCTCACAAAAGTCTAGACAAAGCCGTAAACCGCCTTCCTTTTTTTTAACAAAAAAAAATCCAACCGCCACAGGAGATTTGGAAGGCCTAATGTGACCGGCGGCCAAGCTTGTCTGTATGTATTCCTCCAAAGCCTTTCTCTCAGGAATAGTCAAATTAAATAAACGACTTTTAGGAAGAGTCGCTCCAGGGACAAATTCAATCGCACAATCATAATCTCTATGAGGAGGCAATACCTGCGATTCCTTATCAGAAAAAACTTTCCAAAAATCCTGAATAGGTACAGGTAACTCCCCCTTAACTACAGAAGCAATACGCCCGTTACAACACTTGTCATAACACTTAGGACTCCAGGACTTAATTTCATTGGTAGACCAATCCAGTACCGGATTGTGCAATTTTAACCAGGGTAACCCCAAAATCACCGGTGAGGGCAAATTATTCAAAACTACCAAATCCAAATTCTCTTGATGAACACCATTAATAGTAAGAGGAAATTTACAGATATGGTGAGTAACATTTTTCAAGGGAAAGCCATCCACAGACACCACATTAATAGGAGAAGACAGAAGTTTGGGTTTTAATTTTAGTTTTTCCAAAAATTTCCCATCAATCACATTGAGAGTTGAACCACAATCCACAAATACCCGAAACTCCATTAATTCCTCCTCAACAGCAGTGGTAGCAGAAAGAAAGACACCCTTATTGTTTAAACAAGCTATACGGGCAAAACTGACCTCATTTTTTTTTCTCTTTATTCATTCGAAGCGCACAGTTCTTAATAAAATGCTCAGATTTACCACAATAGAAACACAAACCTTGAGCAAATCTGCGTTCTTTTTCCCGAGAGTGAGGTGCCATTGCTCCAATTTCCATCGGCTCAGCAATGTCAGTACAGTCCATCTCCAGATTTGGAGATGACAAGGCAAATTTACTCTCATTAACCCTTGCACGCAGTCTCCTATCCACCCGTATGGCTAATTGCATCGCCTCTTGCAAGTTACCAGGTATAGGATAAGCAATCAGCAAATCTTTAACCCTTTCACTTAATCCTGCAAGAAATAAACTTTTCAAAGCTGAATCGTTCCATCCCACCTGAGTGGACCACCTTCGGAAGTGAGTACAATATTTTTCCACATTACCTGATCCCTGTCTCAAACGTCTCAATTCTGTCTCAGCTGATGAAACACGATCCGGATCGTCATACAATAACCCCAAAGCAGAAAAAAAACTATCCACTGATCTAAAGCATGGATCACTAGGCTGCAGAGAAAAGGCCCAGTCCTGAGGTTCTTTGCGCAAAAGTGACATTATGAACCCTATGCGCTGTGATTCATCACCAGACGATCTGGGTCTCAAACGAAAATACAACAAGCAAGCATTTTTAAAAGAAAAAAAATCTTGTTGTTCACCAAAAAATAAATCAGGCAAACGTACCTTTGGCTCCACGAAATGTGCTCCAGAACAACTACTCACGTGTTGCTGGATTTCAGCCACCTCCAGAGAGAGACCCTGCAGGCGTTCAGCCAAATCCTGAACCGACACCATGATGGAAACAGAAAATCTTTCCTTAGAGATTTTTTTTTTTTTTTTTTCTTGGCTGGACTTACTGTTATGATCTGCTACAAGGAAAAAAGGTCATGTGACCAGCAAACAGAGACAAAATCTAACAAGAGGGTTCTAATATTCACCTTAGGAGTCACTGAAGAAGTGTAAAGATCGATGTTTCAAATATATTCCTATTTAAAAGTGTATGTATTTTACATGTGCGTCAGGTTAGGCTAGTAAAGAGTAAACCAGATTTATTTGTACTGATTTTACTATGGAGGGGGCGCCATTTTGCAGTTCACCTCAGGCAGCAGAGAGGCTAGGTTCACCCCTGGCTGGACCGCAGAGTGAAGGCAAAAGGGCCAACAAGTGCTAAGCATCTCTGGGAACTCCTTCAAGACTGTTGGAAGACCATTTCCGGTGACTACATCTTGAAGCTCATCAAGAGAATGCCAAGAGTGTGCAAAGCAGTAATCAAAGCAAAAGGTGGCTACTTTGAAGAACGTAGAATAAAAGACATAACTTCAGTTGCTTCACACTTTTTTGTTAAGTATATAATTCCACATGTGTTAATTCATAGTTTTGATACCTTCAGTGTGAATGTACAATTTTCATACTCATAAAAAAACAGAAAAATCTTTAAATGAGAAGGTGTGTCCAAACTTTTGGTCTGTAATATATATATATAATATATAATATATATATATATATATATATTATATATATATATATATAATATTAATAAAATGTATGTATCCTTCATATTAGACAATGTCTATTTCTAAATGAGCAATACTTAGTGTAGCACCCAGACACCTATAACTTGTTTGGACAAAGCTAATCCCTTTAATGTGTGATTTATAGTAAAGTGCCAACCTCCTTATCAGTCTTTGCTAAATTACAAGAGGTGGCAACTTTTAGTACATAAAAATCAGCAGACCAGAAAAGACAGAAAAAAAAATAACACCACAAACAAACCAAGACATCTGCATTATAAATTTCAGTGCAGATCAGAGCAAGTGACCTGTGCCCATCTACTCTTAGGAACTGATCGTTTTAGAATTCTTCTAATATCAAGAATGGCTTCTACAAAGCAATTCAAAAAACTTTTCTGCAGGATGTGCAAGACTTTACAGCCCAAATTATCCAAGCATCTATGCAAGTCCTGCATGAAAACGGCTTCTGAAGAGGAGCGCAAAAACGTATTGGCGGAAGAAAAGAGCAAACGGAAAACATAATTAAATATTTATCTGCAGTTCCATACGACTCCCTCGATTTCAAGAAGAGCAAGTTTGAAGATCTCACAGAATTTTTTGCTGATTTTTTGGAGACACGTGGATGCAGAGTATTAAATAGGCCCTCAGAAAGGTAAATACATATCTCATTCTACCCTTATGGAAAGCTGGGTGGCAGATATATACGTGTGACAAAAGAAGGTTAAGATCTTGATAGCAGCTATAGATGCATGATACATGGGGTATGTTAAGGGGTTAAGTAAATAGCCCATGATTAAAGATGACTTTTATTCCAGTGCTGCAAGTCTGTTTGTGTTCTACTGAATAAGATGCAGTTTAGCATTATTCCGCACAGATTAAGGCACTAAAAAGCAGTGTTAACATACCTTCAGTTTAAAAAATTTTTTTTAAAAGGGTTTACTCTACTGAATTTGTTAGGGTATGTTTACATTGCATTTTCTGACCCCATCTTTGCCAGGAAACATGCAAAAATTGAATCCAATTTATTTGAATAAAGACATGGATTTGTGCACCCAGCTATGGGTGACAACCACCTTCATAAAATCAACATGTCAAGAGACAAGCCAATAATGTATTAGTGCTCCATGACAGGTAACCTGTCCTATAGCACTATGTTACTGTAGTGCTGGGATACTGAAAAGCTGAGTGGCATATACAGATGTGAGAAGCTGGGTGGAAAGCTGAGTGGCAGATATAAATGTCTTTACAAAGTATCGATGCAGATTTAAATTCATCTTCTTAGGGTGCCTGATATTGAAATTACTGGCATCAGCGGTGAAACATCTCCGTAAGTTCCATTTACTATTCGTAGCATATACTGTATTTTGCTTTTCTAGAAAAATAAAACGTTATATTTTAGATTTTCAATTTAAGGGATTGTCATATGCCGATGGCAGAAGTCCACCCCAATAATCTGTAGAATTGTGGCAGATGTGAGGGCTATAGAGTGTGGTGTGAGCATGCAGGTGACTATGGAAAGCATATCCCGTCACACTTGTGAATATCCTTGGCTACCTCGGGAAATTAAAGCACTATATATAGCACTTTATTTTCACATCTGGATATTTTATTCACACTATTTGCACTTTATTTGCCTTAGGCATGTTAATCCTTACGGGCGTTTGTGTTTCCCATACATGAAATTTAACCTATATCGGCACTATGTTATTATATTATACCCTTGCACTTTATGTACCATTTGATTTATTATGTGAGCACCATATTTATATCATTTTTTTATTGATGTTTTTGATTATTTTTTCACTATTGTCACTTTTTTTGTGCTCAGTGTATCGCCCACTTGTTACCTTTTTCCTAATATGATCTTTTTGTCTTGTGCGAGTACAAATGGCACACAAATAGTGCCTGCAATATCTATTTGTAGATCATAAATCCAACATGGCCGAATATCCTGCCTAACGCAGATAACTTATAATCGATTGCAGGAATGTGCTTTTTCTATGACCCTAATGTTCGGTGTTTGTGCTTTCCTAATTAATTGCAGTACAGAGGAGATGGTCATCCACCCTGCTGTCCCACACACCTGAGAAACTGGGATTAGTGCCACAATTCTACAGATTATTGGGGTGGACTTCTTCACTGGCAAATGACAAACCCTTACATTGAAAATCCACTAAAATGTAACGGATAACTTTTTTCTTGAAAACCAGTATTCCTTCTACCCCATCTGTGGAGAAAATAAGACGCATTATGTACTGTATTGGTAACAGATGAATTATTATAAGGAGGCATGTGCAGATACATCTTTGTGTATATCTGTTATTTAATCGGATAACGGGGTGCACGGACACGGTCTGGATCATTTCAGTATCTGGTGAATATATACATGCCAACGCAATGTTGCATGCATTATTAGGCAATAAAAAAAAAAAAACGCACGAGGGCACGCAGCCAGTCCCTGGGACCTCAGAAACCTGGTAAATGGTGTTTTTTGGGTAGTGATGGGTGCGGGGGTGGTGTGGCCAAACAAGATGGTTGCCTGCGATGGGTGGGAAGTCCTCGCCTTGTCTGTGGTGATGCAGCACGAATGTCCCTGCATATTATAGTGCAGTCAGATAGGTTGTGATCAGTGGCGCAGCTTGAAGCTCATGGGCCCTGATGAAAAAGAAAAAATGTTTGACACCAATTACTAGCAAAGAAAACCTCTACTATGAGCCCTAATGTGTCTACATCTATTTCAGGTTACACCTGCGAAGAAATTTGGCAAAGGCCGGGTTGCTACAGAAACACGATGTAACATCTCCCATGTTGACAAGTTTTAGAGAACATTTACAGAAGACCCATTCAGAGCTTTCTGTTAAGCGAATGGCAAGTTTGATGTGCTGTCAGGTTGCATGTAGTTGATTAATACGCCTTAAAATGCTCAAATCCTAATGTATGTTGTGTTCTTAATTTCAGATAGACAATGTTGCTAGATTTCTTTATTTCGTCAGCCCTGAGGAAATCACCCTGGATTTTATCAAAGAATATGATAAGACCATGGCATATTTTGATGCGCTGGCAAAAGAAAAAACATCTGAAAAAAACATGAAAAAGTATATAGGAAATGTGCGCCAATGGGTATTTTTTTCTGACTGGCGACCTGAATGAGGAAGCCAAAAGCCACGTAGAATCTTTTTTAGAGGGATTAGAAAAAATTGAACAGGGACTCAATAAGAAGAAACCTAAAAGCCTGAAAAGGGGGTAAGCATTGAATTGTCATTGTTTTGTATTTTCTGCAAATTATCCAAGTATTCATACAGAATGTATAAATGTGAAAGTAACTGAAAATGTATGTAAAGCACTATGGAATTAATAGTTCTATATAAAAGGAATATTAATTATTATTACTTTTTTTGTCTCCATCACACATACAGGTTGGGTCTCATGCCACTCACAAATGCAGAATGCTGCAAAATACTAAAAGCATCTAAAAAAAATGTGACCACCATCTTTGAAAATGCAAGGTTGCATGAAATTAGTGACAATGACAAGGCTCTCTCTGGATACTATCTCATGGCACTCCTCATTTTAAAACACAGGCGCAGACCATCTGTACCAAAAGAACTAACAGTAAGATACTTTCAGTTATCACTAGAGTTGAGCATTCCGATACCGCAAGTATCGTGTATCGGCCGATATTCACTGTATCGGAATTCCGATCCTTAGTTCCGATATTTTTCATATATCGTATACCGGAATCGGAAGTTCCCATAATTCTTTGAGAGGCAATGTGATTTTAGACAGCCAATGAGGAATCCTACGAAGTGTGGGCACATCCTGTAATGCTGCGGTCATGTTAACTAATGGCATGGCTGTGATTGGATGCTGAAATGATGTCAGAATGCACTATAAAAGGCGCCGCCGTCATTTTACCGTCACTGTGCTGTGAATTAGGTTAGGGACAGGACGCTGCTCTGCTACCTCTGAGGGACAGTTAGAGATAGCGTTTTTGTGAATTGTTCTGTAGGCAGGCTATTTGAGAAACCGCTCTGTAAATCACACTTTTTCCTTGCAGTGTTGTTTTCACAGCTCTGTGCAAGGTGTGTGTGTGAGTGCAGGTGACGCTGCAGTTTGCTCTGCATCCAATGCTGTTTGTAGTCATCTGCACGTGTCACTCACTGACTCTTTTTTTTTTTATTTTGTGGAATTGGTGCTGCTCCATTCAATTGAAATTAACAGTGATCTATTAGTGTGACGTGCTTCCATCCGTATCAAATACATTGGTTGCAAACACTATAGAAGTACACAAAGGGGCCTTTCACAGCTAGTGAACAGTTGTGTGCAGTGTTCACTGTAGTCTGAGGTTTTCATTTTTGGAGTGCAGATCACGCTCCAGTTAGTTCTTCAACCACTGCTGGTTGTAGTCTGCTGAGCTTGTGCCACTGCCCATCCTTGACATTTTTCTCAAATTGGTGCTGCTCCATTCTATTTCAAATAACTCAAATCTATTAGTGTGACGCGCTTCCATCCGTATACAATACATTGGTTGCAAATAGTCTAGAAGTACACAAAGGGGCCTTTCACAGCTAGTGAACAGTTGTGTGCAGTGTTCACTGTAGTTTGAGGTTTTCATTTTTGGAGTGCAGATCACGCTCCAGTTAGTTCTTCAACCACTGCTGGTTGTAGTCTGCTGAGCGTGTGTCACTGCCTCATCCTTGACATTTTTCTCAAATTGGTGCTGCTCCATTCTATTTCAAATAACTCAAATCTATTAGTGTGACGCGCTTCCATCCGTATACAATACATTGGTTGCAAACAGTCTAGAAGTACACAAAGGGGCCTTTCACAGCTAGTGAACAGTTGTGTGCAGTGTTCACTGTAGTCTGAGGTTTTCATTTTTGGAGTGCAGATCACGCTCCAGTTAGTTCTTCAACCACTGCTGGTTGTAATCTGCTGAGCGTGTGCCACTGCCTCATCCTTGACATTTTTCTCAAATTGGTGCTGCTCCATTCTATTTCAAATAACTCAAATCTATTAGTGTGACGCGCTTCCATCCATATACGATACATTGGTTGCAAACAGTCTAGAAGTACACAAAGGGGCCTTTCACAGCTAGTGAACAGTTGTGTGCAGTGTTCACTGTAGTCTGAGGTTTTCATTTTTGGAGTGCAGATCACGCTCCAGTAAGTTCTTCAAACAATGCTGGTTGTAGTCTGTTGAGCGTGTGCCACTGCCTCATCCTTGACATTTTTCTCTAATTGGTGCTGCTACATTCTTTTTCAAATAACTCAAATCTATTAGTGTGACGCGCTTCCATCCGTATACAATACATTGGTTGCAAACAGCCTTTTTGTTAAGGTACAGTATTATATCGACATTGTACAGGTGTCGCTATTCAGTCTGATAACTAGATATCATTCACCTTTTCTATCAGTTGTCGTTGTTTCAGCACCACTTGCAGGTATATATTTTGCTATTGTGACTATGCACTATTGACTTTAACAAGGTAATGCATGATTTTTGTTACCGATTCTCATGTTTACATGATGGACCTTTATGATATGGGTTGTTAAATTTTTAATTAAATATGTATTTTTTCAAATGACACAAATATAAGTAATGTTGAAGAGGACTAGTCCTACATCCATTGTTTGCACAATATTACAGGTGTACATCACGTCCCTTAATCAACAATTGATTATTATATTTAATTGTATGCTTTTATTTAAAAGCCAAGAAGACTGAAGGCTAACCTTCGCACTGCAGCTGTTGTCAAAGTTCAACCCACATTATGCACTTCCAACATTGCAGCATTTGAGGCATGATGTGAGTTGGATTTGTCTAAGTTATGGAGTGACAAGGTTCACCATCAGTACCCTATAGCATAAGTAGGCTTTTGTGTTTGCATTTGTGTTCGACATGTGGATATCTGCAGTAATATGTCACAATTATTTTGTTACAGATTTATGACAAAGACTAATAATTTTATGGTTTTAAAGGTGACGTTTCACTTGTTTACAGCTTAGAAATAAGGGTGTAGCCTCTTATCTATGTGTAGCAGTAGCCACTTTAACATGTCATGTTTTTTTCAACGTGTAGCTAGCTAGCAGTAATTTTTGCCGGACACACAGCAGGGGAACAGCAGGCGTTACTGAACCCCACAAACACATCAGCGATTGTTTTGATCTGTGCATCCTACACTTCTGAGCAGCAACTGGCGGTGTTGAAGCCCAGGGTCAAGGAGGGTGTACAGTCATGGCCAAAAGTTTTGAAAATGACACAAATATTATATTTTCACATGATCTGCTGCCCTCTGGTTTTTATGTGTGTTTGACAGATGTTTTTATCACAGACAGAAATATAATAATTGCAAACATATGAGTAACAAAAGCTTATATTGACAGTTAGAATGAGTTAATGCAGCAAGTCAATATTTGCAGTGTTGACCCTTCTTCTTCAGGACCTCTGCAATTCTCCCTGGCATGCTCTCAATCAACTTCTGGACCAAATCCTGACTGATAGCAGTCCATTCTTGCACAATCAATGCTTTCATTTTGTCAGAATTTTTAGGTTTTTGTTTGTCCACCCGTCTCTTGATGATTGACCACAAGTTCTCAATGGCATTAAGATCTGGGGAGTTTCCAGGCCATGGACCCAAAATCTCTATGTTTTGTTCCCTGAGCCATTTAGTTATCACCTTTGCTTTATGGCAAGGTGCTCCATCATGCTGGAAAAGGCATTGTTGATCGCCAAACTGCTCTTGGAGGGTTGGGAGAAGTTGCTCTTGGAGGACATTCTGGTACCATTCTTTATTCATGGCTGTGTTTTTAGGCAAGACTGTGAGAGAGCCGATTCCCTTGGCTGAGAAGCAACCCCACACATGAATGGTTTCAGGATGCTTAACAGTTGGCATGAGACAAAACTGGTGGTAGCGCTCACCTTGTCTTCTCCGAATGAGGCGTTTTCCTGATGTCCCAAACAATCGAAAAGGGGATTCATCAGAGAAAATAACTTTACCCCAGTCCTCAGCAGTCCACTGCCTGTACCTTTTGCAGAATATCAGTCTGTCCATGATGTTTTTTCTGGAGAGAAGTGGCTTCTTTACTGCCCTCCTTGAGACCAGGCCTTGCTCCAAGAGTCTCCGCCTCACAGTGCGTGCAGATGCACTCACACCTGCCTGCTGCCATTCCTGAACAAGCTCTGCACTGCTGGTAGCCCCATCCCGCAGCTGAAACACTTTTAAGAGACGGTCCTGGCGCTTGCTGGTCTTTCTTGGGCGCCCTGGAGCCTTTTTGGCAACAATGGAACCTCTCTCCTTGAAGTTCTTGATGATGCGATAGATTGTTGACTGAGGTGCAATCTTTCTATCTGCGATACTATTCCCTGTTAGGCCATTTTTTTGCATTGCAATGATGACTGCACGTGTTTCTTTAGAGATAACCATGGTTAACAGAAGAGAAACAATGATGCCAAGCACCAGCCTCCTTTTAAAGTGTCCAGTGGTGTCATTCTTACTTAATCATGACAGATTGATCTCCAGCCATGTCCTCATCAACACCCACACCTGTGTTAATGGAGCAATCACTGAAAAGAGGTTAGCTGGTCCTTTTAAGGCAGGGCTGCAATGATGTTGAAATGTGTTTTGGAGGATAAAGTTCATTTTCTAGCCAAATATTGACTTTGCAAGTAATTGCTGTTAAGCTGATCACTCTTTATAACATTCTGGAGTATATGCAAATTGCCATTAGAAAAAGTGAAGCATTAGAGTTTGTAAAAATTAATATTTGTGTCATTCTCAAAACTTTTGGCCATGACTGTAGGCAGAGGCCTAGTATGAGATGTTAGAAGTTTAATTTGGAGTTAGCAGCATTAATTTTTGCCAGACACACAGCAGGGGAACAGCAGGCGTTACTGAACCCCACTAACACTATAGCTTGTGTATTGGTCTGTGGACACGACACTTCTGAGCAGCAACTGGCAGTGTTGTAGCCCAGGGAGTAGAGTTCAGGTGGTAGAAAGATGAACATAACAGGAGACATGGATAACGTTGCCAACCAGTTATTTAATCTGAAACCGGACAGGCAAATTCATGCGAGATCCATGCCTTGTTCATTTTCTGAAAAGTAAGCCGGTCTACATTATTGGAGGATAGTCGCATGCGATGGTCTGTTAGTACACCACCTGCAGCACTAAAGAAGCGCTCCGATAATACACTGGCAGCAGGGCAAGCCAGCACCTCCAATGCATACTGGCTAAGCTCTGGCCATGTATCCAGCTTAGAGACCCAAAACTTGAATGGGGAAGAGCCATCTGGGAGTACACTGAGAGGGCAAGACATGTAGTCTGTCACCATCTTACGGAAACGTTGCCTCCTGCTGACTGGAGCCGTCTCGGATGGTGTAGACATTGGTGGCGCTGCCACAAAACTTTGCCACATTTGGAACATACTGGTCTTGCTGTTGTGAATGTGCTAGAAATGAATTCTGAGCAGAATCTCCCTCTGGTGGTTACAAACAGTACTGAACTATCCAATGAAGATTGTGAAGATTGGAGATCAGGTGTTACTGACTGGTCTTATATAAGGGAGGTTCCCTCCCATCAGGTTTGCCGGTGATCAATTGTTCTGGTCTCATCTTTGATTCCTGTACACTTTGTAGCTTGCTGTTTCGTGCCTGCATCTTTTGCTAACAGATAAGACATTTGCTTCTTTTATTTTTTTGTGCTTGTTTTTTGCATTTTGTCCTGCACTTCTGTGGGGGTCTGCCGGGTCCCCTTGGGGGGCTTGTGCTCCTCTCAGTTTAGTTCAGCCACTGTTGTTCATTTGCCTTTTCCAGTTTTTTCAGTGGCTGCTGTTTAGTTTTTGTTACACCAGAGAACTAATTTAGGTGGTAGAGGTCGTGTGATCTCAGGTGTTTTTGTAATTAGTAGAGTTGGTACTTTTCATGGTTTTTTGGTATTGCAGTAAGTGCCCTTCCTATCCTTTTCTATTTAGGAAGTTTGGGCCCCAACGTTTGCTCATACTATTTTCTGTCTGTGTCAGTATTTCTTCTTGTCTAACCGCCATTACATGTTTGGGGGCTTTCTATGTTCTTTGGGGATCTGCTCCGGGGCAGATAGCTTTCCTCTTTCTATCTTTAGGTGTAGTTAGCTTCTCAGGCTGTGACGAGGCGTCTAGGACCAACGTAGGTACGCTCCACGGCTGCCTTTAGTTCTGGTGGTTAGTCAGGGTACTGCAATCCCATAGATTCCAACCTCTCTGGTGTATTGCCTTTTTTGCCTGCTCTCCTCAGCTACCAAATCATAACATCTTGCCCTGTGCAGAGGCGCTGCTTGTGCTCCCTCTTGTTGCAGAGCTGTCTCCACTGCCTCGACGCACACAGCTGCTTTGTAAAGCAGTAGCAGCAGCAGTGCTCTCGGCTGGAATGGAGAACATTATGGATTGCACCAGTGTGTCTTGGTACTCCCGCATTTTACGCTCCCGGTTCAATGGTGTGATGAGGCTTTGTAAGTTGTCACGGTAGCGAGGGTCTAGGAGGGTGGACACCCAATAATCAGACGTGGTGAGAATGTGGGCGATGCGGCGGTCGTTTCTCAGGCACTGCAGCATGAAATCAACCATGTGCTGCAGACTCCCAACTGGCCAAGAAACGCTGTCCCCTGCAAGAGGCGTCATCTCTGCCTGCTCTGCATCACCCCACCCTCGCTATACATACTGACTAGAGCATTGTGTACCTCCCTCTGGAGTGATGTCTTCCTCCTCCATTGACTCCTCCTCATCCTCCTCACAAAGTGAGCCCTGCCCAGCCCTTTGTGAGGAACCACGTTGCGCTGACTGTCCAGAAGGTGATGGAATTTGTGACTCCTCATCCTCCACCTCTTCCAAAACCTCATCCCTTAGTGCTTGCAGTGTTTTTTGAAGCAGGCAGATAAGGGGGACAGTCAGGCTGACTAGTGCATTATCTGCACTCGCCATCCGCGTTGACTCATCAAACGCACGCAAAACGTGGCAGATGTCCTTCATAGAGTCCTTCGCCAGTCCTTACACTGGCTGCCCATTCATTATAGTATCAAATTCAAAGTACTGGTTGTCACCCACAAAGCTCTCCACAGTGCAGCACCCCCCTACATCTCCTCCCTCATTTATATCTATCGGCCTAACCGACTGCTGCGCTCTGCAAACGACCTTCGACTAACCTCTGCACTAATCCGTACCTCCCACTCCCGACTCCAAGACTTCTCCCGTGCTGCGCCAATCCTCTGGAATGCTCTACCCCAAGAAATTAGGACTATCCGCAATTAGCATGGTTTCAGGCGCTCCCTCAAAACACATTTGTTCAGAGCGGCCTATCACATTCACTAATCAAAGTCATTCTATGTGTAAGTCTGTGTGTGTAGCCCATTCACTATCTCCATGCATCCATCACTCCCTCAAAATGGCTGGACCATCATTGTAAATACACCATTGTATATAAACACCTGGACTTTGTATCTCCCCCACCTCATTGTAGATTGTTAGCTCTCATGAGCAGGGGCGGCTTATATTGCTTTAATTATATTGTTAACGTTGTTACTTATGACTTGTGTTCTGAAACTGTTAAACTGTAAAGCGCTGCGGAATATGTTGGCGCTATATAAATAAAGATTATTATTATTATTATTATAGAGGCCCACTCAGTAGTGGTGAAGTGTGAACGGCGCAAATTGCGAGTTGATTGCGCCTGATGCAGCTGATACTCATTACTGTTGGCTGCTGCTCACACAACCGCTCAAATATATGTAAAGTGGAATTCCACCTGGTGGGTACGTCACATATGATGCGATGTTCAGGAAGGCGAAATCTGCGTTGCAGAGCTGCAATCAGCGATCTGGCCATGCTGGAACGTCGCAAGTGAGCGCACTCTAGGCGGACCTTGTGCAGCAGTGCATCAAGATCCGGATAGTCCCTCAAAAAACTCATGGTATGTGAGAGAGGTTGCCAAGGCCCAGAGCTGCCACCAGATTTCGGCCATTGTCACACACTACCAAGCCTGGCTGGAGATTCGCTGGCAAAAACCACACGTCGCTCTCCTGCTTGATGGCATTCCAGAGCTCCTGCGCTGTGTGGCTTCGATTCCCTATGGAAATTAATTTCATGACGGCCTGTTGACGTTTGGCCACGGCTGTGCTCATATTGGTCGCAACAGGTAAGCGTTCACGGGTCCATGTGGAGGTAGACCGTGACGGCTCCTGCAGCGATGATTCTGAGGAACTGGAGTAGGAGGAGGAGTCAATGTGTACAGACTTGATTCCTGCAATCCTTGGAGTTGGCAGAACACGTACAGCGCCACTCGCAAGATCAGTACCCGGCTCCACAACATTGACCCAATGGGCAGTGAGGGAAAGGTATCGTCCCTGGCCATGGGTACTGGTCGACGCATCGGAGGTCAGGTGGACCTTGCTACTGACGGCATTTAGTAGCGCATGTTTAATTTTTCCCTCAACATGCTTTTGCAGACCAGGGACGGCTTGCCTGCTGAAATGAAATCGGCTTGGCACATTGTATTGTGGGACTGCCAATGACATTAAGTTACGTAAACTGTCAGTCTCCACCAGCCTGAATGACAGCATTTCAAGGGACAGGAGTTTTGCAATGCCAGCATTCAGAGCCTGTGCTCGTGGATGGTTTGCCGAGTATGGCCGTCTTTTATCCCATGCCTGTGCTACCGATGGCTGTTTTGTGGCCTGGGAGTGTGAGGATGACAGGGAACTTGCTGCTGTGGGTGGAATAACACTTTGTCTCTGGACAACAGTGACCGAGGTTCTTCCATGGCGATCCTGTGAGGCAGCAGTGCTTATACAATATAAAAAGATGGAACAAACTGAGACAATATCGTTATGTACAAAGGCAGTTATAAAATAAAATAGGATTAAAGATGAAAATCACTCACATCGTTGTTAGATCATTTACAGGCAAGCCAGGCTGGGGGAAGGAGCCACACGTCATAGTTCATTTGCAGTTCTCTTAGTCAGGACATCACAGCAAGGCAAGACAAGGGGGGCTCACTGCCAGACTTATACCTGGGGCTGCTGACCTCACGAAAAGGGGAGGGTTTTTCTGGCCACCTCCCAGGGACAGAAGTGTATGATTTGAGCTCTGAAATATCATAAGGTCCATCCCTCGTCCTGTGAACCTAGCAGAATAACGGCAGACCTATCAATGATCTTACTTTAAAGTGACGGTTCCAATGAGTCCAAACTTGGCTGAGCTAGTTCATGGGGAATCTGAGAATTCCATTTCTCGGGTTCTGTTGGAGTTACGGGTTCACCAGTACCACGGGAACGATGCCCATGGACACAGGCTTCAAAACGGTAACTTTCGTGTTTCTGACGCAAATCCCCACTGTGTTATAACCAAAACAGAATGAAGTCTCCAAAATGGCCGCTATGGTAGGGACAGCACATGTTGCTGACAATGGGGACCCCTGCGGTGAAACGGCAAAACTTCCAGCACTGGTAGCTCAGGTTACACTGAGCTTGACTGCAGGTTGGGAGGGGGGAAGGGAAGCTTGAGCTGCAGAGAAAAGGAGGAAGGGGTAACTTTGCCCTGTGCTTGCAAACGGTGGGGGTTGTAGTACTATGGGGAAAGTTCTGGAAACAGCACAAGAAATGAAGCTTGCAGTATCACACCTCCCCCCCTTAGAGGGCGCTACGGAGGCATGACCTCTCGGTAATCCGCCATGCGCACCTCAGCGGGTTCGCCACGTCGGGACAACCCATCAGCATTCCCATGATCACTGCCTTTCTTGTGTTGTACGGCAAAATCATACTGCTGCAGGGCAAGGCTCCAGCGTAGCAACCTACCATTGGTTCCGGACACTGTGTGCAGCCAGCTCAGAGGTTGTGGTCGGTGACCACCTTGAAGGTGCGCCCGTACAGGTAGGGCTGCAAACGTTGCAGTGCCCAGACCATGCCCAGGCACTCCTTCTCGATGGTGGAGTATGCCACTTCCCTCGGCAGAAGTTTCCGGCTCAGGTACAACACGGGGTGCTCCTGGTCCCCCGAATCAACCTGGCTGAGTAAAAGCACCGAGGCCAAATTCGCTGGCGTCAGTCTGTACCAGGAAGGGCCGACTGCTGTCGACGGCTTTCAACACTGGAGAGCTGCACAGGGCTGTTTTTAAAGCTCGGAATGCCGCCTCACAGTCATCTGTCCAGCTGACTGTTTGGGGTAGACCGCCCTTGGTGAGGTCCATCAAGGGTTTTGCAATGGCGCTATAGTTCGGTACGAAACGCCTATAGTACCCTGCAGTGCCCAGGAAGGACTTCACCTGCTTTTTGGTCCTGGGGGTGGGCCAGGACACGATCGCGTCCACTTTCTCGGGCTCTGGACTCATGGAACCCCCACCTACCCGGTGCCCCAGGTAGTGGACCTCCCTCATGCCCATCTGGCATTTTCCCGGCTTGATGGTCAGACCTGCCTGGTGAATACGCTTGAGCACCTCCTGGAGATGCTGAAGGTGTTCCTCCCAGGTGGAACTGAAGACGGCAATGTCGTCCAGGTACGCCACAGTGTACTCCTCCAGTCCCTGAAGCAGGTGGTTGACCATCCGCTGAAAAGTGGCAGGGGCATTCATCATGCCGAAAGGCATGACCGTGGACTCGTACAGTCCAAAAGGGGTGATAAAGGCGGATTTCTCCTGCGCCGCAGGGCTCAGGGGAATCTGCCAGTATCCCCGGCTCAAATCCATGATGGATATGTACTTGGCATTCGCCAACCGCTCCAGCAGATCCTCGATGCGTGGCATTGGGTGCACATCAGAGGTAGTGATGGCGTTGAGCCCCCTGTAGTCCACGCAGAACCGGGTGGTCCGATCCTTTTTTGGCACGAGAACTACAGGTGAGGCCCACGCGCTTTTGGACGGCCAGATCACCCCCAGCTGCAACATCTCCTGGATCTCCTGGCGCATAATCTGCTGCACTTCCTCAGAGATCCGATAAGGTGTCCGCCGTAACGGGGCGCGATTCCCGGTGTCCACCTCGTGGACCGCCAACTTGGTCCTTCCGGGTCGGTTTGTGAACTCGGCCCGGAAGGGTTCCAGAGTGGTCAGCAACTGCAACCGCTGAGAGACGGTTAGCGAGGCATTTACCTCCATGTCCTCAATGGACCCATTGGCCTGGGATTGGGCCAGCATGTCCAGGAGGGGATCCTCTTCCCCGTCCTCGGGCAGATTGCAGACCGGTAGGACGCAGGCTTCACGTTCGTGATGGGCCTTCATCATGTTGACGTGAAAGGCCTTGCGCCTACCCCGAGTGTGGTCAAGCGTGACCACGTAGGTGGCTGGGTTGAGCTGTTGGTGCACGACGTACGGGCCTTCCCAGGCTGCCTGAAGCTTATCCTTTGGTACGGGGACCAGCACCCACACCTTTTGACCCACCTGGTAGGTCCGCTCCCGGGCGTTCTGGTCGTACCAGTGCTTCTGGTCAGCCTGAGCCTGCGTCATGTTGTCATGCACCAACTGCGTCAAGATCTGCATCTTGTCGCGGAAGCGCATGACATAATCCACGATGGACACTTCTGTGGGGTTTGGCTCATCTTCCCAGGATTCTCTTATCAACCCAAGGGGTCCCCGGACTCGCCTACCATACAGGAGCTCGAAGGGGGAGAACCCCGTCGAGGCCTGCGGGACTTCTCTGTAGGCAAATAGCAGGTGTGGGAGGTACCGCTCCCAATCGCATCCCTGGGTCTCAACCAGCATGCGGAGCATCTGTTTGAGGGTACCGTTAAAGCGCTCACACAAACCATTGGTCTGTGGGTGATACGCACTCGATACCATACGCGTCACCTGCATTTTGCTGCAGAGAGCCTTCATTAGGCGAGACATAAATTGGGTCCCTTGATCGGTAAGCATCTCCCTGGGAAATCCTACACGTGAAAAGATGGTCACCAGTGCATCCGCCACCTTATCTGCCCTAGTTGAGGACAGAGCTACTGCCTCCGGGTACCGGGTAGCGTAGTCTACCACAGTAAGGATGTATTGCTTTCCAGAGCTGCTGGGGACGGCCAGCGGGCCCACAATGTCCACCGCGATCCTCTGGAAAGGCTCCTCTATCACTGGCAACGGGATCAGGGGAGCCTTAAGAGCAGGCCCCGCCTTCCCCACTCTTTGACAGGTGATACAGGAGCGGCAGTAGTTAGTCACATCTGTCCCCATCTTGGGCCAATAGAAGTGTTGAGACAGCCGTGCCTTAGTTTTGCTGATCCCCAAGTGTCCAGCGAGTGGAATCTCATGGGCAATCCTCAACAACTCACCTCGGAACTGGTGCGGGACGACCAGCTGTTTTTCCCTCAACCACTCCTTTTGGGAATCTCCGGGTACTGTCTCCCGGTACAACCTTCCTCATTCCCAGAACACCCTCTCCTTATCAGTCACGGAGGTGGGCGTCTCGGCGAGGTGCCTCAAGTTCTCCAGGCTCGCATCTGAGTGCAGAGCGGCCTGGAACTCCTGGCTGGAGGCAGCCAGAAGTGACGTCAGGGTTCCTTCCTCACTGGGACCCTCTGGGACCGGCTCTGGGTCCAACTCTGGTTCAGTCTCTCCTGTAGCGGAGGAGGGTCCAGATGGTAGGGTGCTACCTGCGATCCGGGCACTCTGACTGCGGGTGACAGCAGCTACATATGCCGTCTCCCCGGGGGTTTCTATAGACCCATCAGCCTGCGCTGCTATGGGCTCTACCTCCCCATCCACTCCCAACACTTCAGGAGCAGTGCTACTTATGGGCCAGTTACCTTTCCTCGTGGCACTGGTCAGTGTCATGGCGTCACCTTCCTCCCAGTTCCCATGCATCCCCCTTTTCCCTTTGAGCACTGCCTTGCTCCTGCTAGGGGTTCCTCAGCCTCTCACTCCCGCAGAGCGACGGGACTGATCGTTTCTGGTACCTGTGGACACATCTACCACTTCAAAAAGGGTTAACAGATTCAGATGGCACAGATACATCACTATCAACATCATTCCTAGGGAAAGAAAGATTATCAGTGCATCATCACTTCGCAAAGCATTAGCAGAAACACAATCATTTTCCCCATCATCATCAACATAAACATCATGGTTAACGTTAACCTTTTCATCAATTGGGGAGGGGGGTCAGGGACATAGTACGCCACCATCCTCCCCAGAACAGTCCCCAGTAAAAAAACAGTGGGCAGTTTTCGGACACCCCCACTTCCTTCACTCGCTCCCGGGACCCCAGTCAATGAAAAATTCGGGCTATCGGCAAGGGGTAGTGGACGCCCCCAATCCCTGTGACAGTTAGGGTTTCCCCGGGAAACAACTTTCAGGGGGCCGCCAGTTCGGGTCGGATGAGGGTTCGTTCAGCCCCGGTGTCCTTGAGGGGCTGTAGCAAGACGGGCCCCCCGCGGACGGGCTGCACGTTGTCATCAACCCTCCCCACCACACCCCCACCCAAAGAACAGAGGCGTTGGGCCCGGGGGCCTTGGGTGGGGGTTCTTCTGCCTCTCCGGGCAGGTGGCGCTGATGTGGCCTCCCCCGTTTTTCCAGGAGAAACACTGGCTGGGGTCTGATGTAGGGCCCGGCGCGGCAAAGGGGATATGCCTCCAGAGGGATGGCTGGCAGGGACCACTGGGGTTGGTTTTCCCGGCTTACCCCCTCCCCAGCGGGGGTGACGGGCTTCCGCACCTCGGTTTTCCGGTTGGGCCTCATAGCTGTCGGCGATCCGTGCTGTTCGGACCGCGTCCTCCGGTTCTCGGTCCAGGATGAACTGTCGGACCTCAGCTGGGCAGATGCAGGAACTGGTCTTTGATCATCAGGTCCCCTCAGGTTCTCAAAGTGTCAACTGACAGTCCATGGACCACTGGTCAAAGTGGTTCCTGAGTCCCTTTCACCACATGTATAACGTCGGTGGGCCCCGTTGGGGGTTCCAGAACTTCTTTTTTCG